>CM057102.1:675154-712654 GCA_029959045.1 Taenioides sp. WSHXM2023 | reverse complement strand
CTTATTCAGCACTGTAGCCAGGCTGACTAACTGCCACAGCGCAGTAGAACCTTCAATCCCAATTACCCTCAGTTCTGAGGATTTCCTGACATTTTTTAATAATAAGATCATTACTATAAGAGATAAAATAAATGAAATTGCCCCTACTTTTAACTCTGAGCAAGTTCAAGCTGTAAGAGTAGGGTCTCAATTAAACTCATGTTCAGTTTTGGTGGGATCTGAACTATCCTCACTTGGTCCAGTTTTAGAGAAGTTTGCCATTCTAAATCATGCAGAATTAACTTCTGCCTTTATGTCCTCTAAATCCTCAACTTGTATGTTAGACCCAATCCCAAGTAGACTTTTCAAAGAAATTCTCCCTCTAATTATTGATCCTATTCTTAATATAATAAATACTTCACTGGAAAGTGGTTACGTGCCTCAGTCTTTTAAATATGCAGTAATTAAGCCGCTCCTAAAAAAGCCTAATCTTGATCCTGACCTCTTAGCCAATTACAGACCTATTTCAAATCTTCCGTTTATTTCTAAAATTCTGGAGAGAATTGTAATTAAACAGCTTTGTCGTCATCTGCAGGAGAATAATTTATTTGAAAAATTTCAATCTGGATTCAGAACTCATCATAGCACCGAAACAGCCCTGGTTAAAGTAACAAATTATTTATTATTGGCTGCTGACAATGGTCAGGTCTCAATACTGGTTCTGTTGGACCTCAGCGCAGCTTTTGACACAATCGACCACAACATTCTACTGCAGAGGTTAGAATGTGATGTGGGCATCAGAGGAACTGCCCTCAGCTGGTTTAAATTCTATTTATCCGATAGGTACCAGTTTGTAAATGTAAACCAGAGCTCCTCACAGTGCTCTAAAGTAGCCTACGGTGTGCCACAGGGTTCAGTTCTGGGTCCAGTTCTGTTTACCCTTTATATGCTACCGTTGGGTAATATCATCCGAAAGCACGGTATCGATTTCCACTGTTATGCAGATGACACCCAGCTGTACCTATCAATGAAACCTGATCAGACTAATCAAATCGAAAGGCTTAGTGACTGTGTGAGGGACATAAAAACATGGATGACCTTTAATTATTTACTTCTTAACCCTGAAAAAACTGAAGTCATTCTATTAGGCCCTAAACACCTACGAGACTCTATTGTGGTTTTGTCCCGGCCTGCAGCCGGGCTCGATGTAAAGTTTGACTCTCTAACTGAGCAGATAATCACATTGGACAATGTCAGTGTAGCCTCCAGCTCCACTGTAAGAAATCTTGGAGTCCTATTTGATCAAGAGCTCTCATTTAAAGCACACATAAGCCATGTCTGTAAAACGGCTTATTTTCATTTACGCAATATAGCCAAAATTAGAAATGTACTGCCCAAAAATGATGCTGAAAAACTTGTCCATGCTTTTGTCACTTCGAGGTTAGACTACTGTAACTCCCTGCTTGCAGCTTGCCCTAAAAGCTCTATAAAAAGCCTTCAATTGGTTCAAAATGCAGCAGCAAGAATACTAACAGGTACTAAAAAACGAGAGCACATTACTCCAGTATTAAAAAATCTTCATTGGCTTCCGGTTGAGTTTAGAGTAAAATTTGAAATTCTTCTTCTAACCTATAAAGCTGTAAATGACATGGCCCCTTCCTACATTAAAGATGAAATTGTACCTTATCATCCTAACCGTTCACTCCGCTCTCAAAATGCTGCACTATTGGTGGTTCCTAGAGTCGCTAAAAGTACTTTAGGAGGTAGAGCTTTTAGGTACCAAGCACCCTTGTTGTGGAATCAGCTCCCTGCTCATGTCAAAGAAGCTGACACAGTCTCTACATTTAAGATTAGGCTCAAAACGTTCCTCTTTGAATCAGCTTATGGTCAGGTCAGTTAGGAACAGAAACTAAACCCATAGGCCTAGTTAAGCTGCTCTAGGAGATATATTACTGGGGAAACTATGGTAACTTGAGCACTGTCCTCTGGTTTCTCCTACTTTTTCTCCTCCTACTGTTAAGATTATTCAATTACTAGTTCATTCATAGTCTGTTCTTTGCTATTCACATGTTGTCCCTGTCCCACTCCCTTTTGGGGAGTGTAACTGTTTCAGATGCTGCTGTTCCAGTTTGGACCGCTGCTGCCCCCTAGTGTCGAGGACCTGGACCCCTCCTCTCCTTCCCTGTCCTGGATTAACTGTCCTCGTCCTGCTAGATTAGTAGTTTCATCTGCCTGTCCGTCCTTAGGAGTGGATCTCTCCTTCACTGTGGTTCTCCTCGAGGTTTCTCCGTTTTCCCATTGGGTTTTTCGGAGTTTTTCCTTGCCGAGAAGGAGGGTCTAAGGACAGGAGATGCTGGGACAATCATCCATTTGCCTGCTTGTTGTTGGACATTCTGTATTTTTGATTTATCAATGTTTCTTCTGCTTTATTAATCAACAATTTTGTGAAGTCCGCCGAGATAACTCTTGTTGTGATTTTGGGCTATACAAAAATATACTGAATTGAATTGAATTGAATAGCAGCTGTAGTAGCAGTAGCAGTAGCAGTAGCAGTAGTAGTAGTAGTAGTAGCAGCAGCAGCAGTAGTAGCAGTACTCTGTGTACTCACGGTTGTACAGGTGGACGATGTGCAGACAGTTGAGGACTTGTCTCTTGTACTCGTGGATTCTTTTCACGTGGACGTCAAAGATGGAGGACGGGTTTATTTTCACGTGATATTCTCTCTCCAGGTACTGAGCGAACTTCAGCTTGTTCTCCTGAACTCAGAGAGAGAAGGTCAGGACGAGGGGCACACCTGACGGATACACCTGACGGATACACCTGACCAGCTGGACGCCTCACAAGTACAATATAGTATAATAATATATAATAATAATAATAATAATAATAATAATAATAATAATAATAATAATTATTATTATTATTATTATTATTATTATTATTATTATTATTATAGATGTTACTATTATCAGCAGTAAAGATGAGCCAGTCTCAAATTAGGAGCTTTTATTACAAACATACTGTATATAGCAGGTGAGCCCCTCACCTGCCCTCTCACCTGCCCTCTCACCTGCCCTCTCACCTGCCCTCTCACCTGCCCTCTCACCTGCCCTCTCACCTGCCCTCTCACCTGTTTGACTTTCATGATGTTTTGTAGAAAATGTTTATCTTCCACAAAGTCGTTGAGTTTCCTGAGTTCACTGAGGTTTGTGATGAAGTCCTCCCCAATGGCCTGAGGGACAAACACAGGGTCAAGAACATCTTTAGAAGGACAATTATTTTAAATAAAGGTAAAGAGCCTGACCTCTGCGATGATGTCCACCAGGCCGGTGTTACAGACGAGCAGCCAGCGCCGCGGCGTGATGCCGTTGGTTTTATTCTGAAATTTCCCTGGCTCCAGGTCACTGAAATTACGGAATCTGAAGAAAAATGTGCAACAACTTTTAATAAACAAAACTAATGATGATTGGAGTTGATCAATTAGCAGCAGCAGCAATAGCTGTGCTATAGTATTGGTAGCAGTAGTAGTATTCGTAGTATTCGTAGTATTCGTAGTATTCGTAGTATTCGTAGTATTCATAGTATTCGTACTATTCATAGTATTCGTACTATTCATAGTATTCGTACTATTCATAGTATTCGTAGTATTCGTAGTATTCTCACACTTGAGTCTTGATGATATTGGAGTGTATCTCGGCGACTCCGTTGACGGCGTGAGATCCCACGATACACAGATGAGCCATGTTCACCCTCTTCTCTCCGTCCTCCTCGATCAGAGACATCTGACGCAGCTTCTCCATGTTCTTAGGAAACAGAGCTGCGATTTTCTGAAACAAACAGCTTCAGTTCGATTACATCCCTCCTGACCACCAGGGGGCGGCGCTGAAAGCACTCAATGTTTATATTATCCCTCCCCTCTCCCGTCTGTCAAAGGTTTTGACCAGAGTTTCTTTCTAAATGCAGATTCTAAACGGAGCGCGACTCACGTCCAGGTGCTTCTGGTTGATCTGGTAGATGATCTGCAGGTGTCGGGGCAGCAGAGTCTCCATGAGTCTGACGGGCCATCGCTCCAAAGCCTCAGGCAGCACCGTGTGGTTCGTGTAGGCAAAGGTCCGGCGGGTCAGGTCCCATGCCTCCAGAGACAAACAGAACAAATACAGAAGAACATTTAACAGAACATCATCATGACTCGAAGCTTCACACGAAACTTTTACACGAGTCTAACGTTCAATCGTCCCGACTCGCGGTCACATGAACACGTGAAGAGCAGGTGAGGCGTCCTGCCCAGCGTGTCCTGCCAGTCATGGGGATCAAACCACCAACCTCTGGGCAGTGCTAGTGCTGTTCTGACCTACAGGAGGAAACGTGAACTGACCATGTCCCAGTCCAGTTTCTCTATGTCCACCAAGATCCTCATGAGCTCCGGGATGGCCATGGCTGGGTGGGTGTCGTTCAGCTGGATCGCCACCTGAGAAAAACACAAACCGAGATAAAACAAGAGAGAAAGTTTAAAGAATTTTAGATAAGATAAGATAAGATAATCCTTTATTTGTCCCACAATGGGGAAATTGCAAATTAAAGTTTAAAGAGAAAAACAACCACAAACTTTAGGCCAATTAACTGATTATTAACACTCTAAATGCACACGTTAATAAAGACGAGCCGACTCATTCAGGCTCAGGATTCTTAACCAAGATTCTGGCTCAAGAAAGTGGTGCTTCTCACAGATTCAGGCGCCACAGGTGATAAAACTCACATGAAACAAACAGATTTGGATTTGGGCACAAAAAATGTTTCTTAAACCCAAACACTGAAGCCACTTCGTCGTTTTCTGCTGAACTCACCTTGTCTGGGAAGCTCTCAAACGAAGTCCTTCCTGGAGTTCCTTTCTTGGTGGTTTTGAATCTTCTGATGATGTCCTGGAGAGTCGCGGCCACCACAAAATACTCCTGCTTCAGACGCAGCTCCTTCCCCTCGAAAAACTGCAAACAGGAAAAAAATCTGTTCAAAATTCAAGAAGAAACAGAGAATCATTTTCTTATTTCACACTAAATTACAAATGTACAAGAAACAAACAAAAAAAAAAGTCATGGAGGGTCTGTCAGATGCTTTTCTCCATGGAGATGTTATAGTTTTGTCTGGAATGTTCCACAGTATGGCATTAAACCTTACTATCTTCACTGAGACCAAACCAGACCAAGTTCCAGGTCAGATCTGTGGAGAGGCGACCCCGCTCACAGTCAGAATGTCTGTTTTTCTAGGTATTTTTGAGCTCTAAAACCACCTGTGATTGAATAAATGTAAAGTAGAGCTGTTTAATGTCACACTGTGGAACATTCCAGGCAGAGCAGTGACGTATCCATAGAAACAAGCAGGTGACAGACCCCCAACCAGAAAAGGTACACAATGCAACTTAAAATAAGTAAATAACAGTAAAATAATCCTCAACTAAGAAAATAAATCTAAAACAATGACATCACAATAAACATTCTGATCAGACATTAAAATCATTTGAACATATGACATGATGTGATTATATGACTTTATTAAACGATTATAATTATCTTTATATGACATTATTAAACATTTATAATTATAATAATTATACGACTTTATTAAACATTTGTGTTGGACTCACGTTGTCGTTGGGGTAAAGCACTCGGGAGATGTTTTCTGCCAGATTTCGGTCCAAAACCGCCTGGATATAATCGCCAACATTAACTAAAGACAAACACTCAGTGAGTTTTACATTTTCACATTTGTTTAAAACGATTCTGTTGGATACACAACTGTGCAACACAAACACATTCAATGTATGGGACACAAATGTACGTTTATAGTGTTGAAATGCCTGTGTGTGTGTGCGTCTGTGTGCGCGTGTGTGTGTTGCAGTTATTAACACAAAGTTGCGCGTTGTTCCTTTTTTCGTAGCGTTCACTGTTCTATTCAGAGTTTCGTCTCGACCACTTCCTGTTTGTAAACCTGATGTAAACTGAGTCTAAACCTCAGCCTGTGTAAAGTCGTGTTCAGTGGGCGACGTCTCCATAGCGTTCAGCTCCAGGCAAATGAAGCTCACTGAGGTCAGCGGTTACAGGAGAGAATCTGGAGCCAAGTCCATATGAGGAAAAAGACAAAATGTTGAAATAAAACCCCAAGATCATGTCGGGTTAATACGAACATTTAAGGCCAAAATGGCGAGGCTTATAGCAGACGTTACATTGGAATATCGTGGCCAATGGGAGCTTGAGTCAGAAGGAAACGCCGTGTGTGAACTTCCTGTTTGGAACACGGCAGCGGCGGCGGCGGCCGCAGCGCGTTGGTCATGTCCTTTTATATTTACAGGTTATGGTGTAAACTCACAGTCTCGGAGGTTGAAGTCGTTCGGCGCTCGGGCCGACCACAGCCTCATGGTGTTCACCGTGTTGTTCTTGTATCCAGGTATGGGTGTGTCATAGGGCATGGCCAGCACCACCTACAGGACACACAAGAGAACTGCAGGAGGCTGTGGCTTTAGAACAGAGACGACAAACACAAACTCTACAGCCATGATGTGGAACAGTTAACAACACTTTTCTTTTCTGATATTGGAGATGCTGTAGCTTTGCCAGTCTCACATTAAACTTATCCATCTCCATGGACCAAGTTACAGGTCAGATCTGTGGAGAGTTGAGCCCATTCAAAGTAAAATGTGCACGTTTTTCATGGTATTTTCAGCCACAATAACAAATGGAAGAGAATAAATGCAAGAGAAGCCCAATGTCATTCTGTGGAACAGTCCGGGCAAAGCAGGAACAGACAAGAAGGTGGTGAACCCCCACAGAAAGGTTACACAGTGCAGCTTTACATTTCAAACTGTATATGACCATTATTATATTTTTAAAAACAAAGTAAGGGTCTGACAAAAGTATTTTAGACCCATTAGCATACTTTGATAATACTGCAATATACACAATGTTTTTGTCCCCCGTGTACCCGTGTGTGTCCCCCCCGTACCCGTGTGTGTCCCCCCCGTACCCGTGTGCCCCCCCCCGTACCCGTGTGCCCTCCCCCCGTACCCGTGTGCCCTCCCCCCGTACCCGTGTGTGCCCCCCCGTACCCGTGTGTGCCCCCCCGTACCCGTGTGCCCCCCCCGTACCCGTGTGTGCCCCCCCGTACCCGTGTGTGCCCCCCCCGTACCCGTGTGTGTCCCCCCCCGTACCCGTGTGTGTCCCCCCCCGTACCCGTGTGTCCCCCCGTACCCGTGTGTCCCCCCCCCGTACCTGTGTGTCCACCCATCTGGAGCCGTCTTTGGTCTCCTCCACGCGTCCGTAGAAATGCACGGGTAACATGTACTCAGGACGCGCCTTCTCCCACGGGTTTCCATGTCTGAGCCAATCGTCTGCCTCCTCCACCTACAAACAGGAAGAGGAAACTTCATCTGCAGGAAACGATTATTCAGGAGCTGATAGAGACTAAAGCATTTCCAGGACATCAGGAAAAACACTGAAACGAGATGCTTTAGGCCATAACAATATAAAGAAATAAAATCTTATTGTCCACATGGGTAAAGGGCAGGGGGCAGTGGCTCAGCACATCAGAACTGGACGTCATATTTGTAGAGTTCTGCTCTGTATCGTGTGTCATTTCCTGTAGTTTTCACTTTTCTGTTGCAGCTGCATGACAGAGATCCAACGATGTGCATTCTGTCATGGCCAATACCGATACCGACAGTTTAGAAACGAGACAAACTGATGGACAATGACCTCTGCCGGTATTTTTGGGCCGATATGTAGATCCGATTTAGGCTTTAATTTTCCCCAAATGATCAAATTAAAACTGAGCACAAACTCCTCCACATCCTCCTTTTACCACAAACTGGACCAGAGAACAGTGTCGTTCCATTTCTGCAGAACTTCCCTGGACTAAAGTGTTCAAACAAACCTTCATGCCAATATTTTTCATGCAGATTTAAACAAAATATCGGCCTCTGCTGGACATTTATGGCCAAAAGTCATAAACTAAAAAGGACAAATATCGGCCTTATATAATCGGTCTCTCTCTGGGTCCTGCACTCGTTTCTGAACTGTTTGAAATCAGGTCGAGCTGCAGCCGCTCGTTCATATTTACCGTGTGGATCTGAACAAACAGCAGCTGGACTCAAAAGGGCAAAAACCTTTATCTTATCAAAGGGAAACACCGTGTATGCATGTTCTACCTGTGACCAGAACCATCCCCAGGGCCAGGGAGCTGACCACTCATCTAAAGAGTTAATCATTACACACTTATGCACTTTGACCCAGTTTACGTCGACCTCGGCCTCGCTCAACTTCAAATCAAATATGAAAACCACAGGATTTTCAAAATAAGAGTCATATACTCGATCACATGTATTTGTAATTCTCCAGCTGAGGAAGTGTTAACGAGCCGAGATCAGCCTGAGATCTCCGTCTACACATTTATACAGAGGTCAGTCAGTCACCCCTCCCTCCCGTCCGTCCAATCAGATTTATTTCAGTGACGCAGGTTAAACGAAGGATCTCATTGGTCGCCGTCATTTACAAACAAAACCACATTTCCCTCTCCTCAGATGAACACAGTTTAGTGCGTCACTCATGACTCCCCTGGAATATTTTCTTTTTTCTCCTCGTACCTGGACAGATTTGTTTTGATACAGACGGACCATCATGCTTGTCCCTGATTGGCTGATCCACCTGTCAATCACACCCATCTGAACTCTGGGAGATTCACCGGTGACCAAACAAACATCTGCACAAAGTGTTGGAGAAGTTTGTGTTCAGATAAAGCCAAGTTCAGCTCAAGGTCTGGAGATGGGTCCTGCTCTGGACAGGTTTAAGGACGGGTCAAATGCAGACGGGGACAAATGCAGACGGGGACAAATGCAGACGGGGACAAATGCAGACGGGGGTCAAATGCAGACGGGGGTCAAATGCAGACGGGGGTCAAATGCAGACGGGGGTCAAATGCAGACGGTTCGGGTTTGGGGTATCTCATGAACCTTACCTGCCACCCGTCTCTGATCTTCTGGTTGAAGATCCCGTACTCGTATCGAATGCCGTAGCCGTAGGCAGCCAGACCCAGAGTCGCCATAGAATCCAAGAAACAAGCTGAGAACACAAGGACACGACCATCACCAACCAGGCGTAAAGCACCACTGTGGAACTTTTCTAGGGAATTTCTGCATCTGCTCATCTCCATGGAGATGTTACTGCCTGGGATCATTTATGCATTTATTTCATTAGGGCTGTTGTAGCTCAAAAATAGCCCTCTCCACAGATCTGACCTGTAGTGTGGTCTGGTAGTGTAACCTGCTCGTCTCCATGGAGTTTAATGTCATACTGTGGAACATTCCATCAAACCTACAACTCATTTCAAACCCAATTTAGACGTGAGGAAGTGAGGAAAAGGCTTGATATCGATTCACAGACTTTAAACACACAAGTGTAAATGGACACAGCAAACCTGCCGCCGCCGCGCTCCAAACAGGAAGTGAGCGTGGGCGCATTTCCTGCTCCAGCGACTCTCACTGACGACTTAAATGTTCGTATTAACCCGCTCTATATGATCCTGTGTTTTTTTGTTGCTGTTCTGTCCCTAAATAAATTCTTATTCCTAAAATAGACCTGGCTCCAAATTCTCTCCTGTAAATGCAGCCTCGATGAGCTTCATTTGACTGGATCTGAACGCTGTGGGGACGTCACACTCAGAACACTTCTTTACACCACGTTGAAAATATTTTAGCAATTAGTAAAGTTAAAGTCACACATAAATTGTAGTTTTGTTTTTTTCCTTAAACTCGCCAAAATGTATTCCGATATTTCGTGGAGGCACAAAACTGTAAATATGCGACTTTTCCTCTAAAAATGCCTTGACAAGACTTTAATCCAAAGAACTAAGATTTAAAAGAGCTTAGAACAGTTACATCTGCACTGAAACGGAGCAAAGGATCATGGTCTATGTAGTTCCTCTGTTTTTTTAGCTACTGCTGTACCAAAACTATGAATTTAATTTACTCAAGACACTCTGTGGAATTGTACTTCTACTTTGATTAGCGTCCTGGGTGTATTTTTGACAGCCTGATCTCCAAACGTTCTAACCGTGAGACAGCAGCTCTACACACCTCTGTTACATCAGAAGTTTTACACACAGAGTCTTGTGTCTTTTTCCGGCTCTGGCCAAACTCTTTCACACGGTCCAAAAGTCCAGGATTTCCTCAGACCTTCGGTGTTGCCTCAGTTCCTCAGACTCTCACACGTCTGTTCCTCGTTCCTCTGCTGCAGGAGCTGATGGAGCAGCAGTTTGATGTACTCCCCATGACGATCGTGTGCCAACATGTCAGAGGCGTGATCCGACTCAACATTATGTTTGGAATTTGATTTTGTTGTACAGTTTCACAATCAGGAGACGGTGAAATACAAACTCATCCAAAGGCATTAAAGGTCCATGTTACTCTGTTCTGATCTGTTCTAATGTTGTTTCCTCGTCACAAACACCTGGAGCTGTGTTTTGTTTCATTCAGACATGTTTCTCTAACAGAAAACACTCTGTTCCACCTTGTGATGTCATCATGTGGTGATACAGGACGTGCTCCACTGTGTTTTTAAACTCCACACACCTTCACTAGAATCATTTGGATCATTTCAGTCCTGGAATTGCCGATCTCTACTGAACTAAAAGCAAAAGGAGCTGTTCACTTGAAAACTACCACTTGATGACATCACAAGGTGGAACAGAGCGTTTGGAGCTTTGGAGATGTAGACAGACTAATAATAAAGAGTTCCTCAAACATGTGAATGAAACAAACACAACTCCAGGTCTGTTTTTGAGGATTAGAACATTAGAACATGGATTAAAGTTCACAGGAGTCAGTTTTGAGGGGGAAATTTTGAGAAAAGCTCAAACTAAAATGAGAACTGCATTTCAGAACGAGTTTGTAAAGATCTACAGGGTTCACAGGTTTTAAACATGATTCCATGGAGACAGGAGATTCATTCTAGGGTTTAAGATCCTTAAAGACACTTTTCTCATGGAGGGTGTGGCCACTGCTTGTTTCCATGGAGATGCTATTTTTTCTTCGAATGTACCAAAATATGACACTGAACTGGTTCCATCTCCATGGAGACAAGCAAGTGGCTCCATCATTTTGATTTCTGGGCAATAAAAAGACCCCTGATGGAAGAAGTGCTGGATAGCTGTTTCGTGACATACTGTGTGACATTCCAGGCAAAGCAACATCTCCATGGAGACAAGGAGGTGGCAAACCCTGCTCCAGAAAAGTTACACAGTGCACCTTTTCTTTAGTTTTCATTCTCACGCACAGATATGTATAAAAGTCTAAATATGGTCTTACCTGCCAGACGCCCCAGACCTCCGTTCCCCAAACCAGCGTCCTCCTCGATCTCCTCCAGCTCCTCGATGTCCAAACCCAACTGAGATACAAGAAACAAGAAGGTCACTCACTCTGGAGAAACTTACGAAGTATAAAAGTAAAAGTCCTGCATCTGTAACATGTATTTGTACTTTAAACTCCACTGTATTTGGACGTGGACCGGCTCAGGTCCAGGTCCAGGTGGGACTGGAGCTGGACTGAGGAGTAGAAGTATTTTGTTGTACAGTTTGAGACCTGCTGAAGGGGATTTTATGAGTTTCTTAATTTTGTGTTTCAGTCACTTTTAAAGGACCAAAAATAGCCACAATTCTATTTAAGATCGCTACATTTAACACTATTTCTTTAGTTCTCAAAATCTGTGAAGTACTTTTATTTTTACTAGTAGATGTTTGACTTGCACATGTATTTGTATTTTTACTTGAGCATAACACAACTGATTCATTCTTCCAGCTCTGGCCATTTCAGGTTTATAAAATTTTAAGTCAATATTCTTTACATCAGTGACAAGGTCCAATCAGGTACCGATGGGAATCAGGAAACTACTGTGGAAAAAACAGCGAGCAGAACCAGCCAGAGTTTTGTGTCATTTCTGGATTTGAAGGTTCTGGACTCGTTTGTTTGTCTATGAGTTTAAAGTTGAGGTTCAGACCTGGTACATGGCTTCATCACACGTGTTCTGGACTCCGAGGTTCACCATCGTGTTCTGAAGAGTCCGACCCATGTAGAACTCCAGAGAAAGGTAATATACACGCTAAAACAGAGAGAGAGACACGGGTAATATACACGCTAAAACAGAGAGAGAGACACGGGTAATATACACGCTAAAACAGAGAGAGAGACACGGGTAATATACACGCTAAAACAGAGAGAGAGACACGGGTAATATACACGCTAAAACAGAGAGAGAGACACGGGTAATGTACACGCTAAAACAGAGAGAGAGACACGGGTAATGTACACGCTAAAACAGAGAGAGAGACACGGGTAATGTACACGCTAAAACAGAGAGAGAGACACGGGTAATGTACACGCTAAAACAGAGAGAGAGACACGGGTAATGTACACGCTAAAACAGAGAGAGAGACACGGGTAATGTACACGCTAAAACAGAGAGAGAGACACGGGTAATGTACACGCTAAAACAGAGAGAGACACACGGGTAATGTACACGCTAAAACAGAGAGAGACACACGGGTAATGTACACGCTAAAACAGAGAGAGAGACACACGGGTAATATACACGCTAAAACAGAGAGAGAGACACGCAGGTAATATACACGCTAAAACAGAGAGAGACACACGGGTAATATACACGCTAAAACAGAGAGAGAGACACACGGGTAATATACACGCTAAAACAGAGAGAGAGACACACGGGTAATATACACTCTAAAACAGAGAGAGAGACACGGGTAATGTACACGCTAAAACAGAGAGAGAGACACACGGGTAATATACACGCTAAAACAGAGAGAGAGACACACGGGTAATATACACGCTAAAACAGAGAGAGAGACACACGGGTAATATACACGCTAAAACAGAGAGAGAGACACACGGGTAATATACACGCTAAAACAGAGAGAGAGACACACGGGTAATATACACGCTAAAACAGAGAGAGAGACACACGGGTAATGTACACGCTAAAACAGAGAGAGAGACACACGGGTAATATACACGCTAAAACAGAGAGAGAGAGACACACGGGTAATATACACGCTAAAACAGAGAGAGAGACACACGGGTAATGTACACGCTAAAACAGAGAGAGAGACACACGGGTAATATACACGCTAAAACAGAGAGAGAGACACACGGGTAATATACACGCTAAAACAGAGAGAGAGACACACGGGTAATATACACGCTAAAACAGAGAGAGAGACACACGGGTAATATACACGCTAAAACAGAGAGAGAGACACACGGGTAATGTACACGCTAAAACAGAGAGAGAGACACACGGGTAATATACACTCTAAAACAGAGAGAGAGACACGGGTAATGTACACGCTAAAACAGAGAGAGAGACACGGGTAATATACACGCTAAAACAGAGAGAGAGACACGGGTAATATACACGCTAAAACAGAGAGAGAGACACACGGGTAATGTACACGCTAAAACAGAGAGAGAGACACACGGGTAATATACACGCTAAAACAGAGAGAGAGACACACGGGTAATATACACGCTAAAACAGAGAGAGAGACACACGGGTAATATACACGCTAAAACAGAGAGAGAGACACACGGGTAATATACACGCTAAAACAGAGAGAGAGACACACGGGTAATGTACACGCTAAAACAGAGAGAGAGACACACGGGTAATATACACGCTAAAACAGAGAGAGAGACACACGGGTAATGTACACGCTAAAACAGAGAGAGAGACACGGGTAATATACACGCTAAAACAGAGAGAGAGACACGGGTAATATACACGCTAAAACAGAGAGAGAGACACACGGGTAATGTACACGCTAAAACAGAGAGAGAGACACACGGGTAATATACACTCTAAAACAGAGAGAGAGACACGGGTAATGTACACGCTAAAACAGAGAGAGAGACACGGGTAATATACACGCTAAAACAGAGAGAGAGAGACGGGTAATATACACGCTAAGACAAAAATAATAATAAAAAATAAAATAATAATAATAATAATAAATAAAATAATAATAATATTAAAATAATAATAATAAATAATAAAATAATAATAAAATAATAATAAAATAATAATAAAATAATAATAATAATAATAATAATAATAATAAGTACATTTCCTATATTCGTGCCCATCGCAGATAAAGAGAATTTTCACTGCACCAGATTCTGCAGAAACTTATGCAAAGTGTCGTTTTCATTTTCATGCAGTTTAACTTTTTTTTTCAGTCACATCATTTGAATAATTTTCATAATCCTAAAGATAATTTTAATTATTTTATCTGTAATAATTGTGACACTAAACATCCACATCGTCTAAACGTGAACATAAAGAAACGGAGGATTTAGAGGAGACGGAGGACGCACTTTCTTATTTATTCATTTTTAAAATATTTACACAAACTGCACTTTTCACATTTACAAATCACATCTGTGTTTCCTTCACTTGTTCAGACTCTAAAATGCCACAGACGTGAATCGGTCCAGAACGATTCGAATTCAAAACGTAAAAAATGAACATGAAAATCCACAAATGTTGAACCTGATCCAGTGAAATGTTTTTATTTCAGTTTCAGTCGCTGTAAAAGTTAAACAGAAGTTAAATACAGAAGTCGTGTTTGTGCTGCAAAAATGTAAAAGTACAAATTCAAGTTTGGACTTCTGCTTTTTTTATTTTAAAACATAAAACTCATTATTTACACGACCAGTTCAGAGTCTGGACAAACCCTCAGTAAAACTCAATGCTTTTTCTTTACGTTTAATATTTTCTGTTTTACACACACAGAAACATCAGATCTATGACGTAACAAATACGGGATTATGTGGTAAAGTTAAAAAAGTGAAAATAGTTTCATCTTTGTGCAGCTCAAACCCTTGTTCTTCTCCCAGTGATGTTCAGGATAAAGTCCCTGAAATGTTTTTTTCTCAGGGGCTGGAATGACAAAACTGCAAAGCACCGACCAAAACCCATTTTCATTTGTGTTTTTGTTTTTTACTCTAAAAAGTTTTATTGTGATTTTATTGTTTTCACCACAGTCGCACGAGTCGATTTTATCTTTGAAAATCCTGAAGAAACAAAAGTCCAAAACTTTTTTTTTGTTTGTAGATTCCACAAGAACTGAGGACGTGTGTGTGTGTGTGTGTGTGTGTGTGTGTGTAGAGGTGTGTGTGTGTGTGTGTGTGTGTGTGTGTAGAGGTGTGTGTGTGTGTGTGTGTAATTGTTATTCACCAAATTAAGTTTGGACGACTGAATAAACACACACACACACAGTTGTGTGGTTGAAATATTTCTCATGTTTTAGTCTTGTATAATAATCTATAGTAGAACAAAGTCTGCAGATTCAGGCCAGACAGGGTCAGAGGGGTCAGGGTCAGAAGGGTCAGGGTCAGAGGGGTCAGAAGTGTTTTGAGCTACAATTTAAAAAAAAAAAGAAAAGTACTTTGATAACTGGTCTGTTTGGTTTTAAATATTTCTTTTTGTCAGATTGAAGCAAAACGATTTTATTTCCAGCAGGAAACATCAAAGAGTCAAACCTAAAGAACTTTAACATTAAAGATGCACTATGGAACTTTTCTGGCAGTGGTTTACCTCCTGCTTGTGTGTGTGAAGATTCTGTAGAATGTTCCACAGTATGAATTCAATTACAGGAGTTTTACACACACACACACACACACACACACACACACACACACACACACACACACAGAGCAGGCTCGGCTCGCCACAGATCTGACTGGAACCTGGCTTAGACATGGATCACTTTAATGTCATACTGCGGAACATTCCAAAAACATCTCCATGGAGACAAGCAGAAAAGTGACATTTACACCTGAGAAGATGCACGTGCACACTTTCTGGTGTGTTGCGGAGTTGTGTGTCACTTCCGTGTTGTGGTTGTGTAACTTGTGTTGTTGTACCTTCGGGTCCGCCTCGTAGTAGAACTGCTGCGTACGGATCCACCTGCCCACCAGGTGATCCCTGACGGTGTGCGCGAGCGCGAAGTAGTAGTCTCGAGGCGTGGCGATGTTCCGGTCCTTCACGAGCGTAAAGTGCAGGTGTCTGTTGAAGCCTTTGATCAGCTCGTGCACGTTCTCCAAATCCGGGATCCCGCGTAAACTGATCTGCCTCCGCTTCTCCTGGTCCGTGAGCGGGGTGGCCATGGTCCCGGGGCCGCAGAGGAGGCGCTGTGTTCGGCTGTGAGGGGCAAAAGGGCGCGGTGGAGCGGCAGGAGCGGCAGGAGTGGAGCCTCGAGCTGCAGCTGTGAAGTTTTGCACGTTTTCAGTCAGGGTTTAACTCCGCCCTGCTCCCGTGTGATTGGTGCAAAAACAGGAAATGGGCGGAGTCTGAGTTTAAGGCCCCGCCCCCTGGACAAGGTGAAGTGAAAAACAGAAGCGCCATTGTTAAAGATTCTCCGGACCGAGATCCAGGAGCAGAGGCGGAGTCTGGTGTTTTCAACCCCGAAACAAGAGAGTTTACCGGGGCAACAGCAGAGACTGATGGACCACTAACACACAACAGCACGCAACAACACAAAACTAACACACAACTAATACACAACAGTCTGGTGTTTTCAACCCCGAAACAAGAGAGTTTACCGGGGCAACAGCAGAGACTGATGGACCACTAAAAC
The DNA here is from genome assembly GCA_029959045.1 of Taenioides sp. WSHXM2023. Classification (NCBI taxonomy): domain Eukaryota; kingdom Metazoa; phylum Chordata; class Actinopteri; order Gobiiformes; family Gobiidae; genus Taenioides; species Taenioides sp. WSHXM2023. The sequence continues at coordinate 695,983 of CM057102.1, read as the reverse complement.
ACAACAACACACAACTAATACACAACAACACACAACTTTACCGGAGCAACAGCAGTGACTCAGCACCACACTAACACTAACTAACGCTAACACACAACAACACAACTAATGCACAACCAACATAACACACAACTAACACTAACGCACAACTAACACAACACCACACAGCAACACTAATGTCAGAGTTAAACGGCTCATATTTCCTCTGCTCTGTCCTAATGTCGTTTCCTCGTCACAAACACCTGGAGTTGTGTTTGTTTCATTCACATGTTTAACACACAAACCTGCAGATTTAACACGAGTTCTTCTCTCAGACTGAAAACACTCTGTTCCACCTTGTGATGTCATCATGTGGTGATACAGGAAGTGCTCCACTGTGTTTTTAAACTCCACACACCTTCACTAGAATCATTTGGATCATTTCAGTCTCTACTGAACTAAAGGTAAAAGGAGCTGTTCACTTGAAAACTACCACTTGATGACATCACAAGGTGGAACAGAGCGTTTGGAGCTTTGGAGATGTAGACAGACTAATAATAAAGAGTTCCTCAAACATGTGAATGAAACAAACACAACTCCAGGTCTGATTTTGAGGAGGAACATCAGAACATGAGCTCACAGGAGTCAGTTTGTGTGTTATTGGAGCTTTAAAGATGCATTATGTAACTTTTCTGGTGGAGGGTCAGCCACCTGCTTATCCATGTGGACGTTATGGCTTTGTCCCATAGTGTGGCATTAAACGTGTATATCCCCATGGAGACAAGCAAATGAGAGGTCAAATCTGTGGAGAGGCGACCCCTGTTGGTGAAGCTTGGAGAGAAAAGTTACACTGTGTAGCTTTAATTTATGATAAGCACCTGATGCCCTGATCTGACGTTTACAAAAACAATACAGAGTGAAAATTTAAATAATCCGAAAATAAACACACTTAACACAATTATGCAAAAACTAAGTGTGTGTAACTTTAAGATGCCCAGACTTCCCCCTCCCCAGACGCCTCCTGCAGCTGTTTTCACACAGGCTCCACACGTGAAGAAGAAACGCACAAAATGGTGGAAATTCATCTCTAACATCTATTTTATTGAATATCCGCACACAGAACACAGAGGCTCGTACAGCTGAAAGAGCCGAAGAATCGCAGTAAAATGGTCCTGTGACATGTCAACCGTGTAACGTCATTTAGCATTATACAACATCATAGAACATCATTTATCTTTATATAACATCATTTATCTTTATATAACATCATATATAATCGTATATAATCATATGCTGTTACATCTGGTCATAAACTCTCCATAGACTCGTATAAAACATTCATTTACAACAGAACTGGAAAAAGAACCATCTGCGGTCGAGAAAATGATTTGAATTCACAATATTTCACAGAATTTCAGAGGTTTGAAAAGATAAAAATATGAATTAAGTGAATCTGAGTTGTTTTACTTGTTGATGGATTTTTTTATTTTTTTTAATGGCAAATTTGAAAAATGTGAAAATATCTGACAGAAAATTAAACCTAGAACTGTGGGCGAAAAAGCTTAAAATTCTACATTAAAAAAAAGAGAAAAAAAAAAAAAAAGAAAAGAATAATAATAATAATAAAAAATATATATATATATATAAAAAAACTATAAAAAATGTGATAAGTAAATTAAAATGTAAACCAATACACATTTGTTCATAAATATATTTTGGTCTTTTCGCTGACGTCTTGACCTCCTGTCGTTTGTTTCATGTTTTTCTCTGAACAGCGACAGGACGGAGCAGAAAATATAGATTTACAGTGAATTCTGAATCACTCGTTCACATTCATGTTTTTATATGAACACACGCACGTACAGGTCATGTGATCAGGTTATGTGATCAGGTCATGTGATCGGGTCATGCCGAGTGACGCCCAGCGCTCACTCTAACTACACTTAATGGCCAAAATTCTTTAATATTTTTCAAAACGTTGAGATATTTTGATTTATTTATGCATTATGTCACTTTTAGGGCATGGGCCAAGTCGTTCTTTTGCTTTGAATGTTCCACAGTGAGGCTTTAAACTAAGCCTAAAATGCTTTTATTCAGTTACAGGTTCTTTATTGCTCCAAAATGCCTTAAAAGTCATTCGTTTTTCCTATGCGTGGGGTCGCCTCTCCACAGATCCGACCTGTAAACTGGCCTGGAGGTGTCACACGCTTAGATAAGTTTTTAAACTGATCTATTTTCCATACTGTGGAACATTTTAGACAAAGCAATAACATCACCATGGAGACAGGGCTGTGACGGAGCCTTCGTGAGAAAAGTTACACAGTGCACTTTAAAGCAGCACATACACAGACTTTAGGACGTTCATGTGCTTCAGGTTTCGATAAATCTACAAATAAAAACTTGAAACTCTATAAGAAAAACTTAATCTGAGGCTCTGGGTTCTGTTTCTCATCACATACAGAATCAGGGATGAGCCGATCCGGCGTTTTCACTTCTGATATCGATTCTGCTTTAAGTATCTGCCGATAACCGATTCAACCGATACCAGAGACTGAAAACAGCAGTGATTTCCTTCAAATAAAAATAAAATAAGACAAAACTGATCCAAATCTTACAGAACGACTCTGTATAAATAAAAGTTTAAACATTACGAGAATTCCCAGGCGACTCCGGCCAGTTTACGTAACCAGTTTTATTACGTTCCTTTTTTGGCAGAATATCGGTTGAAACGATATTTGGAAGCCGACATTCGATCCAGCTAATCTTTCTGGATTAGTGCCGATATCCGATACCAGAATCGGATCAGTGCATTGCCTCAAATAAAGAAACAGGTCTTCCCTTACACATAACAATCACACTGTAGAACATCAGATTTCAGTTTTCAAACAGACACAGAAAGTCTTCAGGGACATGACAGCGTGAAAATAAAAACTGAACAGTCGTGTGAAGAGGAAACCAAACCTCAGACCTCAGAGCTTCAGACCTCACAGCTTCAGAGTCAGACCCACATGCCGCGTCTCATTTCTCCTTCCTCGCTTCCTTCTCCTCGATTCCTCTCCTCGATCCTCCATTTTTAAGTGTTGTACCAAATAAAACCACGGAGTGAAGGAGTAAACCTGAGGAGTCTTCAGGAGCAACACCAGAGAAAAGAACCAAACTTTCTTGGTCTCAGTGAGGAGTTTAGATCTTCTCTCCTCCCTGTGTCTCCTCTGTGGGCGGGACTTCCTCACCCACTTCCTGCAGAATCGAGGAGAAGGAATCGAGGAGAAGGAATCGAGGAGAAGGAATCGAGGAAAGAGAAATGAGACACGTCCACAGACTCTATGATTAAATCTTCTTCATACGGTCTAGGCTCAGACCTGAGACCGTCTTAACATCAACACCAAAGAATCAGCCGTGCACGTTTGAAAAAGACAGTGTGAGGTGAAACTTCAAATTCTAATTACGTCTTTAATGTTTGAAACAGAAACGGCTGCGTTACATAAACTTAAACATTTTCATTTCCCGTTTCAGTGAACTCGACATTCTCCAAGTCACTCAAATAAAACAAAACACATCCAAATATTCACGGCCCTTTAGTGACCCTTCCTCAGGCTCTTTAATCTCTTTAAGGACACTGACCCTCTGCAGCTGATGTCACATTCCCTGGGGGTGTGATGCTAACTGTAGGCACTGCTCTGTCTGAGGCTTTGTTTGACTTAAATCTGAGTTTTATTTCAACACAAACTCACCATAAAGAGCTGACTGATCTGAACTCCAACGGATGATCTGATCTGTGCTGATAAACACGTCCCTCCAAAGAACATTACACAGGCTAGCATTAGCATTAGCATTAGTATTAGCCATCAGTTTTTCAGTTTTTCATCAAACTCCTGAACCGGACCACGAATGCTCCGCAGGAAAATGAAAATGTGCTCTTTAAATCACTTTTGTACTTTTTTAGACCGTCTTCAAACTATTTTGTCAGTGTTTGCTAATGTGTGCGCTGTGTCACCGTGGTAACTGCTGAAGATTCCACCGCGCACATACACATGGAACACCCCCAGAGTGACGTCAGCGCAGAGTCTCAGTCATAGCAGCAGGTTTTCACAGGCATCGTGATGTTACAGTGGCTGCGTTTGGTTCTGAAGGCACAACCACCAAACGCTAACCAGAAAAAGCACCAAATATTTGTCTGAGAATCAATTGTCATTAGGCATTTACAGTAGGTACTCCATTTTGCTGCCGGTGGGTGAGAGGGAGGGGCCAGACTCACATGTGGAAATGTTCTGGTCACAAACAAATCTGAAACTGACCTTTTTATTCCTTCTAAACGTCTCATTTTTGTGGAAATTGTGTTTTAAATAATTTCACAGTTTTACAAAAACCTTCACCAACAGAAAGAAATAAAAATATAAAAACAAGAAGAACGAGACTGACGGCTCAGATCACGTCTGAGGAACTTTGTGTTTGGTCTTGGGGGAATTTCTGACCCCAGACTAAACCTGGACTAAACTTGGACTAAACCTGGACTAAACCCAGACCAAACCTGGACTAAACCTGGACTAAACCAAGACTAAACCTGGACTAAACCTGGAATAAACCTGAACTAAACCTGGACTAAACCTGGAATAAACATGGACTAAACCAAGACTAAATCTGGACTAAACCTGGACTAAACCCAGACTAAACCTGGACTAAACCTGAACTAAACCCGGACTAAACCTGGACTAAACCAAGACTAAACCTGGACTAAACATTGGACTAAATCCAGACTAAACCTGGACTAAACATTGGACTAAATCCAGACTAAACCCGGACTAAACCTGAACTAAACCCGGACTAAACCTGAACTAAACCTGGACTAAACCTGAACTAAACCCAGACCAATCTTGCACTCTGGTTTACACACAAAATTCTTGTTCATTCAAACCTTTTGGAGATACTTTTGACCAGTTTATTTCCTTTTCTTATATTTGTCCAAATTTCCGTTGTTAGTGAAGGCTTCTGGAAACGCTGAGCTACAAATGAACGAAAAAACAACTGAAGATCTGAAAATGTGAATATAAAAATGAGAATAAAGCGATGGACTCCCTCTCTCCCACAAAAACACAATCACAATCATAAAAACACTTTAATAATAATAATAATAATAATAATAGTAATAATAATAATAATAATAATGATTCTCTCTGTACACGTCTAACCCAAATATCTACCACGGTTTTAATAATATAACAAAACTCCTCCGGTTCAGTCATTTACACCGTATAAAACAAGCCAAACATTAGCAACCATTAGCGTTAGCGTTAGCATTAGCATTAGCACCTGGACATTTGGAACAAAACACAGATTTGTGGCTTTAAAATGAACAAACTGGAACTCTCCCAAAGCAACAGACGAATCATTTAAAACCATCGCGTACAAAAAGTCACAAACAAGTCAAATTTACATAAAAGAAAAGTGAACAGGGAGAGTGAATCCTCTATTGCTCTGTGTGGGGCATTTTGTCAAACGTGTGGTAAAAATAATGGACCTAAATATGTTCCATTATCACAGATATTTATGTACGGAGGCCTAATCATGTTTTAACTTTACACTTTTACAGTTTTACAGTTTTCATTGTCGGTATTTAAGTGCAAATTGATAAAAAGTGCTTGTCTGAGCTGAGATCAGGATTTCAAAATCAAAAACTGGGACTCTCTTGGTTTGTTGGTAAAAATAAAACTGTGAAACGAGTGCGGAATTAAGTAAAATTGTTCCGAGTGGCTGCGTTTGGTTTTGAAGGCACATCCACCAAACACTAACGAGGCATATACAGTAGTTACTCCATTTTGCTGCTGGTGGGTGAGAGGGAAGGGGCCAGAGCAACAAGTCGGAATTAAGGAAAACTGTGTCAGTAAAGTCACATTTTATTTGTGTTTTGGTCATTTTTAAGCAGCTTTTCTGTATTTTACCTAAAGAAATATCAGTGTACACTTTTCTTTACTGTCGGCAGGAATCAAATTGGTCAAAAATTAAAGACACCTGGGCATTTCTTTAAAAAAACTGGGACAAATCACCGGTTAGAATAAATCTGCAGGGTTCAAAACTGGGACTGTCCCGGGGAAATAGGGACTTTTGAGTTTTGTTAGCTGTTTGTAAACCTTTTTAATCTCACCGTAAAACTTTAAAAATGACTTTTTATGAGATTCTGCCCAGTTTATGTGAGAGAAATGTGTGTTTTTAATATTTTAGTCCATTATTTTTACTCAAACACCTTTTCACATTCAGATGTATATAAAACAATCCATCTGGCTCCCCCTTGTGGTCGGACTAAACGCTTAGAATCTAAAATATACAAGAAACAACAAAACTATAATAAACTATAATAATAATAATAATAATAATAATAATATGATATCACGTGTGCTTTTAGTTTGTCTGTACATTACCTTCACTGACACGTCACAATTACTAAACTTGAGCTGCTCCACCTGATGCCCTCCCGTTGTGTGAAGGCATGGCTCAGCGCAGGATAGGCCCAGATCGGTGACTTGTTTTGGGGTAAAGATGGAGGGCAGAGGGGGCAGAAGCTGGAGGACGCGGAGGGAAGGGGCAGGTCCCTGTTGTGTTTGTCCCAGAGACGTGAGGCCAGTCCTGGGTGAGTCTTTAGCACACGGAGCCGGTGGGGTCCGGTTCTCCAGGGGTGTAGAAGTCTGGGATGGGCAGGCCGGTGTGGAGGGTCACCTGGAGACAGACAGGGACAGACAGGGGCATTTAAAGATGCACTCAGTCACTTTTCTGCTGAAGGATCTGACACTTGCTCATCTCTGTGGAAATGATAATGTCTGTAATTTTCCACCGTGCAGCTTTAATTTTTATTTTTTTTAAATCTCCATGACGTTAGAATCATGACAGATAATCAAACTGTCACGGTTCATGTTTTTCAGTCATTGGTTTTGCATATTTTATTTTTGATCCCTTTAGTGTAGCGTGTCCTTAGTGTTTTATTTTGACATTTGTCCGTCACACTGTAGTTTGGAGTTTCACTTCCTGTCTCTTCTTCTTCTTATTATTATTATTATTATTATTATTATTATAGTTGAGTTTTATTGGCTGTGGCAAACAACTAATGGTGCATTACTGCCACCAACTGATGAGGAGTGTGAACTGAAATGCGACTTACTAATAACAAAAAATAAAATAAAATAATGGCCGCTGCTGTAATAGTTTTATTAAGTCGAGTTTCATTTGAAGGCCCTGGATCTTCATTATATTTATTTTTTTCTGTAGATTTTGTTACGGTCCATAAATATTCATTCTACTGTTTGTGGTTGGCCACAGTTGTAACAGTTCCGCTATTATGTTTTCATATTTTATGTATAATTTAATCCTGAATGTCCAAACCTTAATCTAAAAACTAAAATATCTGTTTTCCAGTTTCTCATTGTACACTTCACTGACCCCACGATTTTCTGAATTTTATACACCGCCCCGTCCTCTCCATCTCATTCTTTTTGACATTTTTCCTTCACCTTTTGTTTCCACATTTGATTTCTTACAGATTTCCTTTCCCATCTGTTGATAGTTTGTCCCACAGTGTGGCATTAAACGTGTAAATCTCCATGGAGACACATTATGTATTGTTTCATTCTGTTCTTTCTTTCTACGCTGCACTAAATAAACTGTATTCTAATAAACCTGCAGGTGGTGCTGTGTCCTCGGGGCTCCAGCAGGTGGCGCTCTCCCTCTTTGCTGGAGTTTATTTGGATTTTGTGCACACGTTTTGAAGTTAGAAAATAATGTAGTAAATAAAAGGTAATGCGGCTCTCCTCTCCACAGATCTGACACGTCACCTGGACTGATGGCATCACCTGCTTGTCTCCGTGGAGATAGAAAAGTTTTACTGTCACATTGTGGAATTTTTCAGGCAAAGCAATAACATCTCCATGGAGACAAGCAGGTGACAGAAAGTGACACAGTGCACTTTAATAAGAGCGATCTCTGACCGCAAAGGATCATGGTCTGTGTAGTTTGACCGCAAAGGATCATGGTCTGTGTAGTTCTTCTGCTTTAATCCTGATGCCACGAGGCGTTTCATCCTGAAGCGTCAGAATAAGCCACGCCCACACGGCGTTCCCGTGGTTTACCTGAACGTTCCTGTTGAGGCTGATGGCGGGGTAGTACGCCCCCTCCAGGCCGTCGAACGCCACTGGCCCCTGCTGCTCGTCGTTGATGAGGAAGATGAGGATTCCTCTGGTGAAGTCCAGGAGCACCCCGATGGTGGAGCCTTTGGCCACGCCCCCGTCCGTCCTGACAACAAACACACACATGTGTACGATTAACACACACGTGTACGATTAACACAGTAACACACACTCACACACATGGGAGCGCCTGAGGGAGAAAGATGAGATGTGTGCACAGGTGTGTGTACAGGTGTGTGTGTACAGGTGTGTGTGTGTGTATGTGTGCGTTTACCTGTTTGTGTGCGAGTTGTTGTGCATGAACCAGGAGCGGTTGTTGTCCACGTACATGGCCCAGGCCTTGTCGTCCTTCCCGAGCATGGCGTCTTTGAGCACGTCGCCGCGGGCGATGCCGAACGCCGGGTCGGGGTGGTTATCGTAACGGTCCAGACTCATCTCCCAGTAGTGCACGCCGCGGGAGAACGCCACGCCGCCCATCACCACGCGGTCGTCATAGCTACTGCACGTCACCGTCAGGTTATCGTTGGAGAACATGATGTCGGGGTGGGCGGAGGCGGGGTCAAAGGTGAACCAGGCCACTGTGGAGCAGGAGGGGGAGGAGTCAGGTGGGTTCAAGGTTAAAATAACGGCGAAGGTGAGAGATGAGGGCGGAGCTAATGGAGACATGTTAGTGCGAGTTATAATTTAGAGACTTTTAAAAGTGGAGGAGAAATAAACGAGGCCGTTAAGGTTCAGTCGGAACTTTAGTGTCGAAGAGTCTGAAACGTTCTCCGTACGTTTACCAAACTGAGACGGTTTAAATGTTTTTAACCAAATAAACGTTTAAAACAGTCACTGGAGCTTTTAAAACGCCACACTGTTTTCACTGTAAAAGGATTTTTGTGTTTTAGACTCTAAAAACCAACACGATCAAAACACAAGGAACATTATTTTATTTGTTGACGAGTCACAAATATTCGGACGTTTCAGCCCTAGAGGCTCATTTTCTCTCCACACACGAGCGCACAGAGCGCAGCTGCTTTTGGGAAATATTAAGGAATGTTTCTTTAATTTGAACCTGATTCAGTAAATTTACCTGTGAATAAAACGTTTTGTCATGACGAGGTTCAAACTGAATGATTCACACAAAATGGATGAAATATTAGGATGGACAAAGTTTAAATCTGCATTTATCAGACTTAAATAAATATAAATAAATAAACTTATAGATCTAATCCTTAAATATAAAACCATCTTAAACTTAAATATCTTTGTAAACAGCTCGCACTGGACTCCCACACGAACAGATCTCTTTATATTTCAGAGGCTCAGTTCTTCTTGTGTGTGAGGAATGTGTCGTGTGCGGAGCTGTTTAAATCCAAAACATCTGGAATTTTCTGCAAACCAAAACTCAGAGAATCTGCAGGAAACTCATGAGGAACAAGGAACATCTAATTTTTAAAGTAGAATTCTACACAATCTTACACTATAACAACTACACACACACACAGACACACACACACACAGACACACACACACACACACACACAGTGAATGACATGAGCGGAGGGGGCGGGGCGTCGTACCTGGGCCTATAGACTGAATATCACAAGGAGCAAGTCCAGCTGAAAGAAAAGAAAAAAGAAAAGAAAAAGGAGGAGAGGGAGAGGGAGGGGGGAGGAGAGAGAGGGAGAGATGGAGAGAGAGAGGAGAGAGGAGGGAGGAGAGGAGTAAAGAAGAAGAGATGGAAGAGAGAGAGAGAGAGAGAGAGAGAGGAGGGGGACAGAGAGAGATGGAGGAGAGAGGGAGAGATGAAGGAGAGAGAGAGATGGAGGAGACAGGGGGAAGAGACCGAGAAGAGGGAGGAGAAAGAAAAAGGGAGTGGAGGAGAGAGGGAAGGAAGGGAGATTGGGAGTGTGAGGTGAGAAAGAGGGAGAAGAGAGGAAGAGGAGAGAGGAAAGGAGGGAGGAGAGAGAAAAGAGGGAGGAGAGAGGAGGAGGAGGGGGGAGGGGGGAGCAAAGCAAAAGCAAAGCAGTGAGGTTAAGCTTCAGGCGGGGCATCAGACACAAACAGGACTTGTGTTTCCAGATTATTTATATTTAAGACACAAATTTACAAGATTTGAGAAAAATGAAAAACTCTTTTAGTGGATCAGGTTCTGATCAGGTTTAGTCACATTTGACCCAGTTTAGGGTCAGTTCTGATTCTTCAGGGTCAAATGAACAAAACTCAGATCGAAATGGAAATAAAACTGTGAAGATAAAGAAACGAGGGCCCTGAGTGTGTTTTATGTGTACTTTTATGTGTACTTTTACTTTTACTTAAGTACACATCTGGCAGTATTACTCACACTGAGTATTTTAGTCGTGTAACTTTACTTTTACTTGAGTAAAACATTTTCACACATGGAAACAAAAGTCCTGCTCAAACACACGTCAAACTGAGACTTAAAGTTTCATAAAAGTGTGAGAAGCTCCAGGTGGTTCTCCTCTGAGTCTGTGAGAAGAACCTTCACCTCACAGAAGGTTCCTCCAACAGACTCGTCACATCAGATCTGACTCCTGTAGATCTGACTCCTGTAGATCAGATCTGACTCCTGTAGATCTGACTCCTGTAGATCAGATCTGACTCCAGCTGATCTGACTCCAGCTGATCTGACTCCTGTAGATCTGACTCCTGCAGATCTGACTCCTGCAGATCTGACTCCTGTAGATCTGACTCCTGCAGATCTGACTCCTGCAGATCTGACTCCTGTAGATCTGACTCCTGTAGATCAGATCTGACTCCTGTAGATCTGACTCCTGTAGATCAGATCTGACTACTGTAGATCTGACTCCTGTAGATCTGACTCCTGTAGATCTGACTCCTGCAGATCTGACTCCTGTAGATCTGACTCCTGTAGATCTGACTCCTGCAGATCTGACTCCTGTAGATCTGACTCCTGCAGATCTGACTCCTATAGATCTGACTCCTGTAGATCTGACTCCTATAGATCTGACTCCTGTAGAACTGACTCCTGTAGATCTGACTCCTGTAGATCTGACTCCTGTAGATCTGACTCCTGTAGATCTGACTCCTGCAGATCTGACTCCTGCAGATCTGACTCCTGTAGATCTGACTCCTATAGATCTGACTCCTATAGATCTGACTCCTATAGATCTGACTCCTGTAGATCTGACTCCTGCAGATCTGACTCCTGCTGATCTGACTCCTGTAGATCTGACTCCTGTAGATCAGATCTGACTCCTGTAGATCTGACTCCTGTAGATCTGACTCCTGCAGATCTGACTCCTGCTGATCTGACTCCTGTAGATCTGACTCAGGTCCAGCTCTGAGGTTCCTCTGTTCCTCTCCTCAATGTTCTCGCACTGTGAGAGCGGCTCTTCTATCAGGAGAATCTGAATCCTTCAGATATTGTGACTCATGTGGAGAGAATCAGGTGGTGTTGACACTGTGCAGTTTGATGTCAGAAGTTCAGATGGAGGACGGGGCCTGTAGAACTACAGAACTTTATAGAACGCTATAGAACTCTGTTTAACTCTATATAAATCTATAGAATTCTATTTAACTGTATTTAACTCTATAGAACTCTATTTAACTCTATTGGAGATTCAGTGTTTTTAAAGAAACTTGTGCTCCTCAGATGTTTCTCCTTCTCCAGGACTAAACCAGGACTATACCAGGACTAGAGCAGGACTAAACCAGGACTAAACCAGTACTAAACCAGGACTAAACCAGGTCTAACCAGGACTAAACCAGGACTAAACCAGGTCTAACCAGGACTAATCCTTTAGTTTGTTTCTCCTGGCAGAAGAAGCTGAACTTTGTGTCAGTTTTTGTTTCATGTGGAGAGTTCCAGGAATTACTGAGATCTGAACCATAAACCAGGCCACACACCTGCACCTGACATTCTCACCTGACACTCACCTGCCTCACCTGCCTCACCTGTCTGAGCTCAGGTTAAACAGGAAACTACACAATGTTTTGATTTCACATGAACTCAACCTATGACCATTATATGAAGTACTTAAAGTTTATTTTTTAGATTTAAAAGCTGTAACATGCAGGAATCACATGCTCTTATCACATGCTCTTATCACATGCTCTTATCACATGTCAGTGTGGTTCTGTGGTTCTGTGGCTCTGTGGCTCTGTGTTTCTGTGGCTCTGTGGTTCTGTGGCTCAGTGATTCTGTGACTCTGTGGTTCAGTGACTCTGTGGCTCAGTGACTCTGTGGCTCTGTGGCTCTGTGGTTCTGTGGTTCTGTGTTTCTGTGGCTCTGTGGTTCTGTGGCTCTGTGGCTCAGTGGTTCTGTGGTTCTGTGTTTCTGTGGCTCTGTGGCTCAGTGGCTCACTGGCTCTGTGGCTCAGTGGCTCACTGGCTCTGTGGCTCAGTGGCTCTGTGGCTCTGTGGCTCTGTGGCTCTGTGGTTCTGTGGCTCTGTGGTTCTGTGGCTCAGTGATTCTGTGACTCTGTGGTTCAGTGACTCTGTGGCTCAGTGGCTCTGTGGCTCTGTGGTTCTGTGGCTGTGGCTCTGTGTTTCTGTGGCTCTGTGTTTCTGTGTTTCTATGTTTCTGTGTTTCTGTGGCTCTGTGGCTCAGTGACTCTGTGGCTCTGTGGCTCAGTGGCTCTGTGGTTCTGTGGCTCTGTGTTTCTGTGGCTCAGTGGCACTGTGGTTCTGTGGCTCTGTGTTTCTGTGGCTCAGTGGCTCTGTGTTTCTATGGCTCTGTGGTTCTGTGGTTCTGTGTTTCTGTGGCTCTGTGTTTCTGTGTTTCTGTGGCTCAGTGGCTCTGTGGCTCAGTGGCTCAGTGGTTCTGTGGCTCTGTGTCTGTGGCTCAGTGGCTCAGTGGTTCTGTGGCTCTGTGGTTCTGTGGCTCTGTGTCTGTGGCTCAGTGGCTCTGTGTCTCAGTGGTTCTGTGACTCTGTGTTTCTCTGGCTCAGTGGCTCAGTGGCTCTGTGGTTCTGTGGTTCTGTGGCTCAGTGGCTCTGTGGCTCTGTGGCTCTGTGGCTCTGTGGTTCTGTGGCTCTGTGGTTCTGTGGCTCAGTGATTCTGTGACTCTGTGGTTCAGTGACTCTGTGGCTCAGTGGCTCTGTGGCTCTGTGGTTCTGTGGCTGTGGCTCTGTGTTTCTGTGGCTCTGTGTTTCTGTGTTTCTATGTTTCTGTGTTTCTGTGGCTCTGTGGCTCAGTGACTCTGTGGCTCTGTGGCTCAGTGGCTCTGTGGTTCTGTGGCTCTGTGTTTCTGTGGCTCAGTGGCACTGTGGTTCTGTGGCTCTGTGTTTCTGTGGCTCAGTGGCTCTGTGTTTCTATGGCTCTGTGGTTCTGTGGTTCTGTGTTTCTGTGGCTCTGTGTTTCTGTGTTTCTGTGGCTCAGTGGCTCTGTGGCTCAGTGGCTCAGTGGTTCTGTGGCTCTGTGTCTGTGGCTCAGTGGCTCAGTGGTTCTGTGGCTCTGTGGTTCTGTGGCTCTGTGTCTGTGGCTCAGTGGCTCTGTGTCTCAGTGGTTCTGTGACTCTGTGTTTCTCTGGCTCAGTGGCTCAGTGGCTCTGTGGTTCTGTGGTTCTGTGGCTCAGTGGCTCTGTGGTTCTGTGGCTCTGTGTCTGTGGTTCTGTGGCTCAGTGGTTCTGTGTCTGTGGCTCTGTGGTTCTGTGGGTCTGTGTCTGTGGTTCTGTGGCTCAGTGGCTCTGTGTCTGTGGTTCTGTGGCTCTGTGTCTGTGGCTCTGTGGTTCTGTGGTTCTGTGGCTCTGTGATTCTGTGTTTCTGTGTTTCTGTGGCTCAGTGGCTCAGTGGTTCTGTGGTTCTGTGTTTCTGTGGCTCTGTGGTTCTGTGGCTCTGTGGCTCAGTGGTTCTGTGGTTCTGTGTTTCTGTGGCTCTGTGGCTCAGTGGCTCACTGGCTCTGTGGCTCAGTGGCTCTGTGGCTCTGTGGCTCAGTGGCTCTGTGGTTCTGTGGTTCTGTGGCTCTGTGGTTCTGTGGCTCAGTGATTCTGTGACTCTGTGGTTCAGTGACTCTGTGGCTCAGTGGCTCTGTGGCTCTGTGGTTCTGTGGCTGTGGCTCTGTGTTTCTGTGGCTCTGTGTTTCTGTGTTTCTATGTTTCTGTGTTTCTGTGGCTCTGTGGCTCAGTGACTCTGTGGCTCTGTGGCTCAGTGGCTCTGTGGTTCTGTGGCTCTGTGTTTCTGTGGCTCAGTGGCACTGTGGTTCTGTGGCTCTGTGTTTCTGTGGCTCAGTGGCTCTGTGTTTCTATGGCTCTGTGGTTCTGTGGTTCTGTGTTTCTGTGGCTCTGTGTTTCTGTGTTTCTGTGGCTCAGTGGCTCTGTGGCTCAGTGGCTCAGTGGTTCTGTGGCTCTGTGTCTGTGGCTCAGTGGCTCAGTGGTTCTGTGGCTCTGTGGTTCTGTGGCTCTGTGTCTGTGGCTCAGTGGCTCTGTGTCTCAGTGGTTCTGTGACTCTGTGTTTCTCTGGCTCAGTGGCTCAGTGGCTCTGTGGTTCTGTGGTTTTGTGGCTCAGTGGCTCTGTGGTTCTGTGGCTCTGTGTCTGTGGTTCTGTGGCTCAGTGGCTCTGTGTCTGTGGCTCTGTGGTTCTGTGGGTCTGTGTCTGTGGTTCTGTGGCTCAGTGGCTCTGTGTCTGTGGTTCTGTGGCTCAGTGGCTCTGTGGCTCTGTGGCTCTGTGGCTCTGTGGTTCTGTGGCTCTGTGGTTCTGTGGCTCAGTGATTCTGTGACTCTGTGGTTCAGTGACTCTGTGGCTCAGTGGCTCTGTGGCTCTGTGGTTCTGTGGCTGTGGCTCTGTGTTTCTGTGGCTCTGTGTTTCTGTGTTTCTATGTTTCTGTGTTTCTGTGGCTCTGTGGCTCAGTGACTCTGTGGCTCTGTGGCTCAGTGGCTCTGTGGTTCTGTGGCTCTGTGTTTCTGTGGCTCAGTGGCACTGTGGTTCTGTGGCTCTGTGTTTCTGTGGCTCAGTGGCTCTGTGTTTCTATGGCTCTGTGGTTCTGTGGTTCTGTGTTTCTGTGGCTCTGTGTTTCTGTGTTTCTGTGGCTCAGTGGCTCTGTGGCTCAGTGGCTCAGTGGTTCTGTGGCTCTGTGTCTGTGGCTCAGTGGCTCAGTGGTTCTGTGGCTCTGTGGTTCTGTGGCTCTGTGTCTGTGGCTCAGTGGCTCTGTGTCTCAGTGGTTCTGTGACTCTGTGTTTCTCTGGCTCAGTGGCTCAGTGGCTCTGTGGTTCTGTGGTTCTGTGGCTCAGTGGCTCTGTGGTTCTGTGGCTCTGTGTCTGTGGTTCTGTGGCTCAGTGGTTCTGTGTCTGTGGCTCTGTGGTTCTGTGGGTCTGTGTCTGTGGTTCTGTGGCTCAGTGGCTCTGTGTCTGTGGTTCTGTGGCTCTGTGTCTGTGGCTCTGTGGTTCTGTGGTTCTGTGGCTCTGTGATTCTGTGTTTCTGTGTTTCTGTGGCTCAGTGGCTCAGTGGTTCTGTGGTTCTGTGTTTCTGTGGCTCTGTGGTTCTGTGGCTCTGTGGCTCAGTGGTTCTGTGGTTCTGTGTTTCTGTGGCTCTGTGGCTCAGTGGCTCACTGGCTCTGTGGCTCAGTGGCTCTGTGGCTCTGTGGCTCAGTGGCTCTGTGGTTCTGTGGTTCTGTGGCTCTGTGGTTCTGTGGCTCAGTGATTCTGTGACTCTGTGGTTCAGTGACTCTGTGGCTCAGTGGCTCTGTGGCTCTGTGGTTCTGTGGCTGTGGCTCTGTGTTTCTGTGGCTCTGTGTTTCTGTGTTTCTATGTTTCTGTGTTTCTGTGGCTCTGTGGCTCAGTGACTCTGTGGCTCTGTGGCTCAGTGGCTCTGTGGTTCTGTGGCTCTGTGTTTCTGTGGCTCAGTGGCACTGTGGTTCTGTGGCTCTGTGTTTCTGTGGCTCAGTGGCTCTGTGTTTCTATGGCTCTGTGGTTCTGTGGTTCTGTGTTTCTGTGGCTCTGTGTTTCTGTGTTTCTGTGGCTCAGTGGCTCTGTGGCTCAGTGGCTCAGTGGTTCTGTGGCTCTGTGTCTGTGGCTCAGTGGCTCAGTGGTTCTGTGGCTCTGTGGTTCTGTGGCTCTGTGTCTGTGGCTCAGTGGCTCTGTGTCTCAGTGGTTCTGTGACTCTGTGTTTCTCTGGCTCAGTGGCTCAGTGGCTCTGTGGTTCTGTGGTTTTGTGGCTCAGTGGCTCTGTGGTTCTGTGGCTCTGTGTCTGTGGTTCTGTGGCTCAGTGGCTCTGTGTCTGTGGCTCTGTGGTTCTGTGGGTCTGTGTCTGTGGTTCTGTGGCTCAGTGGCTCTGTGTCTGTGGTTCTGTGGCTCTGTGTCTGTGGCTCTGTGGTTCTGTGGTTCTGTGGCTCTGTGATTCTGTGTTTCTGTGTTTCTGTGGCTCAGTGGCTCAGTGGTTCTGTGGTTCTGTGTTTCTGTGGCTCTGTGGTTCTGTAGCTCTGTGGCTCAGTGGTTCTGTGGTTCTGTGTTTCTGTGGCTCTGTGGCTCAGTGGCTCACTGGCTCTGTGGCTCAGTGGCTCTGTGGCTCAGTGGCTCTGTGGTTCTGTGGCTCTGTGGCTCTGTGTCTGTGGCTCTGTGGCTCACTGGCTCTGTGGCTCTGTGGCTCAGTGGCTCAGTGGCTCTGTGGCTCTGTGGCTCAGTGGCTCTGTGGTTCTGTGGCTCTGTGTCTGTGGCTCAGTGGCTCAGTGGCTCTGTGGCTCAGTGGCTCAGTGGCTCTGTGGCTCAGTGGCTCAGTGGCTCTGTGGTTCTGTGGCTCTGTGTCTGTGGCTCAGTGGCTCACTGGCTCACTGGCTCTGTGGCTCAGTGGCTCTGTGGCTCAGTGGCTCTGTGGCTCAGTGGCTCAGTGGTTCTGTGGCTCTGTGGCTCACTGGCTCACTGGCTCACTGGCTCAGTGGCTCAGTGGCTCTGTGGCTCAGTGGCTCAGTGGCTCAGTGGCTCACTGGCTCACTGGCTCAGTGGCTCTGTGGCTCAGTGGCTCAGTGGCTCAGTGGTTCTGTGGCTCTGTGGCTCACTGGCTCACTGGCTCACTGGCTCAGTGGCTCTGTGTTTCTGTGTTTCTGTGGCTCTGTGTCTGTGGCTCTGTGGCTCAGTGGCTCACTGGCTCATTGGCTCACTGGCTCAGTGGCTCAGTGGCTCTGTGTCTGTGGCTCTGTGTTTCTGTGTTTCTGTGTTTCTGTGGCTCTGTGTCTGTGGCTCTGTGGCTCAGTGGCTCTGTGGTTCTGTGGCTCTGTGGCTCAGTGGCTCTGTGGCTCACTGGCTCACTGGCTCACTGGCTCACTGGCTCAGTGGCTCAGTGGTTCTGTGGTTCTGTGTTTCTGTGGCTCTGTGGTTCTGTAGCTCTGTGGCTCAGTGGTTCTGTGGTTCTGTGTTTCTGTGGCTCTGTGGCTCAGTGGCTCACTGGCTCTGTGGCTCAGTGGCTCTGTGGCTCAGTGGCTCTGTGGTTCTGTGGCTCTGTGGCTCTGTGTCTGTGGCTCTGTGGCTCACTGGCTCTGTGGCTCTGTGGCTCAGTGGCTCTGTGGCTCTGTGGCTCAGTGGCTCTGTGGTTCTGTGGCTCTGTGTCTGTGGCTCAGTGGCTCAGTGGCTCTGTGGCTCAGTGGCTCAGTGGCTCTGTGGCTCAGTGGCTCAGTGGCTCTGTGGTTCTGTGGCTCTGTGTCTGTGGCTCAGTGGCTCACTGGCTCTGTGGCTCAGTGGCTCTGTGGCTCAGTGGCTCTGTGGCTCAGTGGCTCAGTGGCTCAGTGGTTCTGTGGCTCTGTGGCTCACTGGCTCACTGGCTCACTGGCTCAGTGGCTCAGTGGCTCTGTGGCTCAGTGGCTCAGTGGCTCAGTGGCTCACTGGCTCACTGGCTCAGTGGCTCTGTGGCTCAGTGGCTCAGTGGCTCAGTGGTTCTGTGGCTCTGTGGCTCACTGGCTCACTGGCTCACTGGCTCACTGGCTCAGTGGCTCTGTGTTTCTGTGTTTCTGTGGCTCTGTGTCTGTGGCTCAGTGGCTCAGTGGCTCACTGGCTCATTGGCTCACTGGCTCAGTGGCTCAGTGGCTCTGTGTCTGTGGCTCTGTGTTTCTGTGTTTCTGTGTTTCTGTGGCTCTGTGTCTGTGGCTCTGTGGCTCAGTGGCTCTGTGGTTCTGTGGCTCTGTGGCTCAGTGGCTCTGTGGCTCACTGGCTCACTGGCTCACTGGCTCACTGGCTCTGTGGCTCTGTGGCTCACTGGCTCACTGGCTCACTGGCTCACTGGCTCACTGGCTCAGTGGCTCTGTGTCTGTGGCTCTGTGTTTCTGTGTTTCTGTGGCTCTGTGTCTGTGGCTCAGTGGCTCTGTGGCTCTGTGTCTGTGGCTCTGTGGCTCACTGGCTCTGTGGCTCTGTGGCTCAGTGGCTCTGTGGCTCAGTGGCTCAGTGGCTCTGTGTCTGTGGCTCACTGGCTCTGTGGCTCACTGGCTCACTGGCTCACTGGCTCACTGGCTCACTGGCTCAGTGGCTCAGTGGCTCACTGGCTCACTGGCTCACTGGCTCACTGGCTCTGTGGCTCTGTGGCTCACTGGCTCTGTGGCTCACTGGCTCACTGGCTCACTGGCTCACTGGCTCACTGGCTCAGTGGCTCTGTGTCTGTGGCTCTGTGTTTCTGTGTTTCTGTGGCTCTGTGTCTGTGGCTCTGTGGCTCAGTGGCTCTGTGGCTCTGTGTCTGTGGCTCTGTGGCTCACTGGCTCAGTGGCTCTGTGTCTGTGGCTCTGTGTTTCTGTGTTTCTGTGGCTCTGTGTCTGTGGCTCTGTGGCTCAGTGGCTCTGTGGCTCAGTGGCTCAGTGGCTCTGTGTCTGTGGCTCACTGGCTCTGTGGCTCAGTGGCTCACTGGCTCTGTGGCTCTGTGTCTGTGGCTCACTGGCTCTGTGGCTCTGTGTCTGTGGCTCTGTGGCTCTGTGGCTCAGTGGCTCTGTGGCTCAGTGGCTCTGTGGCTCAGTGTCTGTGGCTCACTGGCTCTGTGGCTCAGTGGCTCAGTGGCTCACTGGCTCTGTGGCTCTGTGGCTCACTGGCTCTGTGGCTCAGTGGCTCAGTGGCTCTGTGTCTGTGGCTCACTGGCTCTGTGGCTCTGTGGCTCACTGGCTCTGTGGCTCAGTGGCTCTGTGGCTCAGTGTCTGTGGCTCACTGGCTCTGTGGCTCAGTGGCTCAGTGGCTCACTGGCTCACTGGCTCACTGGCTCACTGGCTCTGTGGCTCAGTGGCTCTGTGGCTCAGTGGCTCACTGGCTCTGTGGCTCTGTGGCTCAGTGGCTCTGTGGCTCAGTGGCTCTGTGGCTCAGTGTCTGTGGCTCACTGGCTCTGTGGCTCAGTGGCTCAGTGGCTCACTGGCTCACTGGCTCACTGGCTCACTGGCTCTGTGGCTCCGTCCTGCCCCCTGGTGGGCATGTGCCGTACCTTCAGACGTGTGCATGAGGAGGGTCTTGCTGTACTGTCCCACTCCGCTGCTGTTGAAGGCCTTCACCCTGGACCTGTAGGTGCTGTTGAAGTGAAGTCCGTCCACGGTGCAGATGGTTTCCGGGCCGACGTAAACCTCCTGAAACACAAACACCTGCTCACTTAAAGAGACACTGTGGAACTTTTCTCATACACGGTCCACCCCCTGCTTTGCTCCGTGTTTTTTTTTTTCTGAAAGGTTCTACACGATGGCATTTAATTTAACTGTCTCCATGGAAACAAGCAAACCGCATCTCCAGGTCAAGTTACAGGTCAGGTCTGCGGAGAAGTGCACTCACTCACAGTAATAATACAGTACATGTTTTTGTAGTTTTGAGAAATAAAAACACTGATGACTGAATAAATACAAGATATATTTGTTTAATGCTGTACTGTGGAACATTCCAGGTAAAGAAATAAGATCACCATGGAGACAAGCTGATGGTAGACCTCGCTCCAGAAAAGTTACGCAGTGCCCCTTTAAATGAAGAGTGGAAGATTCTGATTTTAGGTCCTAAACCTGAGCCGACCCAGAGGGAAACGTTCACACCAAACACAGATTTAACTTTAACACGGATTTATTTTATTACAAAAACATGAGCGGACGAGTTGGTGTTTGGTTCACAACTTTATCCAATCAGAAAGCAGGACAGAGATGTTTTGTTTTGCCTGGAAGGTCCCACAGTGTGGCATTAAACATATTTATAACATTGATCTGATCACTGACGTTTTCATTTGTTCAAAAACACCTCAGTAAAACAGGCCTGGTGCTCTCCCGGTCCACCTGCTCGTCTCCATGGAGACGGTAACTGGTAAAGACACGTTACTGGTCAGGGGTGTGTTGCTTAATGACACAGCAACAAAGTTAAGTGGGTAGAGCTGAGATTGAACCACCAACCCTCCAGTGACACGGCGATGACTGTCAAAGCCTCTGATCACATGACCCCAGAGATCACATGACCCCACGTGGGTCGTGTGGGTCACGTGCGTAGTGTCTGCTCCTGTCACTCAGACAGGGTGGACAGGTGCAGGTGCAGGGGACTTTCTCTCCATTTAAACCTCAGGCTCATGTTTCTCGGCTTTGTGACGACTCAAAGTCGGAGGTTTAAATATCAGCAGAGACAAAGACCAGGGACGAGGAGGGGCCCCACACCCAGGGGCCCCACACCCAAACACAGGAGGACGAGGAGGACGAGGAGGACGAGGAGGACGAGGAGGGGCCCCACACCCAGGGGCCCCACACCCAAACACAGGAGGACGAGGAGGACGAGGAGGACGAGGAGGGGCCCCACACCCAGGGG
>CM057102.1:582654-670154 GCA_029959045.1 Taenioides sp. WSHXM2023 | reverse complement strand
CTGTAAAACTGTAAAACTGTAAAACTGTAAAACTGTAAAACGCCTTTGTGTTTTGCTGTTCGTGTCCATTGAAATTGTGATTTAATCTACAGATAAAACCGATAAAACGGAAAGAACAGATAAAAGAGAAAGAACAGATGAAACAAATAAAACAAAAACGATCAAACGGGCGTAACAGACGCAGAGGCTGAATTAAAGCCACAATCTGGAGGGTGAAAGTCGTTGGTCGTCGGGGTTTCCTCCTCACTCCACCCTGCAGTATAAATATAATGAGGATGGATGGAGAGGACGGAGGAGAGGACGGAGGAGAGGACGAGGCGAGGATGAGGAGAGGATGAGGAGAGGACGGAGGAGGCGGCGTTGCTTAGGAACAGAGACTCTGCTGTTGCCATCGGAGACGAGCATCCTTCTGCAGCAACAGGAAAAAAAACTGCAATTTATCCACTGCAGGAAGAGATGGAGAGAGGAGGAGAGGAGGAGAGGAGAGGAGGGAGGAGAGGAGGAGAGGAGAGGAGGAGAGGAGAGGAGGAGAGGAGGGAGGAGAGGAGGGAGGAGAGGAGAGGAGAGGAGAGGAGGGAGGAGAGGAGAGGAGAGGAGAGGAGGAGAGGAGGAGAGGAGGGAGGAGAGGAGGAGAGGAGGGAGGAGAGGAGGGAGGAGAGGAGGGAGGAGAGGAGGAGAGGAGAGGAGGAGAGGAGGGAGGAGAGGAGGGAGGAGAGGAGAGGAGAGGAGGGAGGAGAGGAGAGGAGAGGAGGAGAGGAGGAGAGGAGGGAGGAGAGGAGGAGAGGAGGAGAGGAGGGAGGAGAGGAGGAGAGGAGGAGAGGAGAGGAGGGAGGAGAGGAGGAGAGGAGGGAGGAGAGGAGAGGAGGAGAGGAGGTGAGGAGAAGAGAGGAGGGAGGAGAGGAGGAGAGGAAGAGAGGAGAGGAGGGAGGAGAGGAGGGAGGAGAGGAGGAGAGGAGAGGAGGAGAGGAGGGAGGAGAGGAGGGAGGAGAGGAGAGGAGAGGAGGAGAGGAGAGGAGAGGAGGAGAGGAGGGAGGAGAGGAGGAGAGGAGAGGAGGGAGGAGAGGAGGGAGGAGAGGAGGAGAGGAGAGGAGGAGAGAGGGAGGAGAGGAGGAGAGGAGGGAGGAGAGGAGGGAGGAGAGGAGGAGAGGAGAGGAGGGAGAAGAGGAGGGAGGAGAGGAGGGAGGAGGAGGAGGAGAGGAGGGAGGAGAGGAGGGAGGAGAGGAGGAGAGGAGGAGAGGAGAGGAGGAGAGGAGGGAGGAGAGGAGGAGAGGAGGAGAGGAGGAGAGGAGGAGAGGAGGGAGGAGAGGAGGAGAGGAGAGGAGGAGAGGAGGGAGGAGAGGAGGAGAGGAGAGGAGGAGAGAGGGAGGAGAGGAGAGGAGAGGAGGAGAGGAGAGGAGGAGAGGAGAAGAGAGGAGGGAGGAGAGGAGAGGAGGAGAGGAGAGGAGGGAGAAGAGGAGGGAGGAGAGGAGGGAGGAGGAGGAGGAGGAGAGGAGGGAGGAGAGGAGGGAGGAGAGGAGGGAGGAGAGGAGGAGAGGAGAGGAGGGAGAAGAGGAGGGAGGAGAGGAGGGAGGAGGAGGAGGAGAGGAGGAGGAGAGGAGGGAGGAGAGGAGGGAGGAGAGGAGGAGAGGAGAGGAGGAGAGGAGGAGGAGAGGAGGGAGGAGAGGAGAGGAGAGGAGGAGAGGAGAGGAGGAGAGGAGAAGAGAGGAGGGAGGAGAGGAGGAGAGGAGAGGAGGAGAGGAGAGGAGAGGAGGAGAGGAGAGAGGAGAGGAGGGAGGAGAGGAGGGAGGAGAGGAGAGGAGAGGAGGAGAGGAGGAGGAGAGGAGGAGAGGAGAGGAGAGGAGGGAGGAGAGGAGGGAGGAGAGGAGGAGAGGAGGAGAGGAGGGAGGAGAGGAGGAGAGGGAGAGGAGGAGAGGAGAGGAGAGGAGGGAGGAGAGGAGGAGAGGAGAGGAGGGAGGAGAGGAGGGAGGAGAGGAGGAGAGGAGAGAGAGGAGGAGAGGAGGGAGGAGAGGAGGAGAGGAGAGGAGGAGGAGAGGAGGAGGAGAGGGGGAGGAGAGGAGGAGAGGAGGAGAGGAGGGAGGAGAGGAGGAGAGGAGAGGGAGAGAGGGAGGGAGAGGAGGAGAGGAGAGGAGGGAGGAGAGAGAGGAGGAGGAGAGGAGGGAGGAGAGGAGGAGAGAGGAGGAGGAGGAGAGGAGAGGAGGAGAGGAGGGAGGAGAGGAGGAGAGGAGAGGAGGAGGAGAGGAGAGGAGGGAGGAGAGGAGGAGAGAGGAGAGAGAGGAAGAGGAGAGGAGAGGAGGAGGGAGGAGAGGAGAGGAGGAGGAGAGGAGGAGGAGAGGAGGAGAAGGAGAGGAGGAGGAGAGGAGAGGAGAGGAGGAGGAGGAGGAGAGGAGAGGAGGAGAAGAGAGGAGGAGGAGAGGAGGAGAGGAGGAGGAGGAGAGGAGGAGAGGAGGAGGAGAGGAGGAGGAGGAGAGGAGGAGGAGAGGAGGAGAGGAGAGAGGAGGAGAAGAGAGGAGGAGGAGAGGAGGAGAGGAAGGAGGAGGAGAGGAGGAGGAGGAGGAGAGGAGGAGGAGAGGAGGAGAGGAGGAGGAGAGGAGAGGAGGAGGAGAGGAGGAGAGGAGGAGGAGAGGAGGAGGAGGAGAGGAGGAGGAGAGGAGGAGAGGAGGAGGAGAGGAGAGGAGGAGGAGAGGAGGAGAGGAGAGGAGGAGGAGAGAGGAGGAGGAGAGGAGGAGAGGAGGAGGAGGAGAGGAGGAGGAGAGGAGGAGAGGAGGAGGAGAGGAGAGGAGGAGAGGAGGAGAGGAGAGGAGGGATGGACAGAGCCGTGACAGACGAGTGCAGAATCCTTTAAACATGGAGCTTCAGTTTGTTTTTTCTGAGCTGCAGAATCAGAACGTCCTGATTTAAAAAAGTCGAGTTTCTCCTCAGACGAACACGACTCTGCTGAGGGTCAGAAACACCTGCAGAAACAGGAGGTTGTGGGTTTGACGCCTGAGCTCTGTGAGGGGAGTGTGACTGTGGCAGAGTGGTTAGCCCCTGTGTGGCTGGAGTTTATTTGTTTTGAAAAAATCTTGATTTAATCTGAGTTTAGTTTTCGACAGAAACGTCTGGCACATTTACACGGTTCAACACAGCAGGAAAAGGACAAACTTTTTACTTCTCTCCCTCTCTCTCATTCCCTTTTCTCTGTCTCTCCCTCCTTCCCTCTCTCTCTCCCTCTCTCCATCCCTCTCCCTCTCTCTCTCCCTCTCTTCATCTCTCTCTCTCTCTCTCTCTCTTCATCTCTCCCTCTCTCTCTCCCTCTCTCCATCCCTCTCCCTCCTTCTCTCTCTCTCTCTCTCTCCCTCTCTTCATCTCTCTCTCCCTCTCTTCATCTCTCTCCCTCTCTTCATCCCTCTCTCTCTCTCTCTTTCACACTGGTGCAGTTTTTTTTTTCTCTTTTGCTTCGTATTTTCTGCTTAAATCAAACTCACTCAGACGGTTCAGAATCTGCAGCTCTGAGGCTGGACACAAACTGCACCTGTCCACAGACAGGAGCAGACAGGAGCAGACAGGAGCAGACAGGAGCAGACAGGGAGAGTTTTGGAGACAAAGGTTTTCTCAGGTCAAAATTCAGACACTTTACACAAGTATTTCCAAGTTTCATTTGTTACAAACACAATTCATTTCTCATGACCTGAACCAGGACTAAACCAGGACTAAACCAGAACTAAACCAGGACTAAACCAGGACTAAACCAGGACTAAACCAGGACTAAACCATGGCCCCAGGTGCATTGTGGTCCTCAGAGTCTCTTGGCGTTCACTACAGAGTTTGAACATCTCTAAAACTCTAAAAAGCAGACTTTTCCTCTAATTTGTCAAACAGAGGAGGGAGGAGAACATGGTGGAGGGAGGAGGACATGGTGGAGGCAGGAGGACATGGTGGAGGTCACAGAGGAGGGAGGAGAACATGGTGGAGGCAGGAGAACATGGTGGAGGCAGGAGAACATGGTGGAGGTCACAGAGGAGGGAGGAGAACATGGTGGAGGCAGGAGAACATGGTGGAGGCAGGAGAACATGGTGGAGGTCTGTCTACATCTTTGTGGATCACATAATTGTGTCCACAGATGTAGAAACGCAGATGTAAAAATATACGAGCTCTTTGATGTAGTTCAAATCCTGTGGGAAATACTCTAGCACAGAGCAGTGCATTGTGGGAGAGCAGTGCATTGTGGGAGAGCAGGCCCTGGTCCAGTTACTGCAGGTGAAACGTTCTAAAGCCCTGGAGACCCTGAGCTCAGTCTCCTGGTGAACACAGGAGCCTAAAGAAGCACCTGACCTGGACTTGAGTCACACTGGAGTTTACAAGTTTAAAAACACAAAACGGAAAAATGATTCAACAGGATATTATCAGGATATTATCAGGAGATTATCAGGAGGTTATCAGGAGATTATCAGGAGATTATCAGGACAATATGTGACCCAGAGAAAGCTTTAAGTGTTTGATAAATTGAGTAAATTGGCTAAAAAAACATTATGAGCATATGACACATGGCCTGCACCAAGGACTAAACCAGGACTAAATCAGGTCTAACCCAGGACTAAACCAGGACTCGACAGGACTAACTGAGCACTAGGACTAACCAAGACCAAAACGGTTCTTATGGACAGTGCCACATGTAGACTAGGATCTCCTGAAACTGCACTACGTAGGACTAAACCAGGTCTAACCCAGAACTAATTCAGGACTAAACCAGGTCTAACCCAGAACTAACTCAAGACTAAACCAGGACTAAATCAGGACTAAACCAGGACTGAACCAGGACCAAACCAGGACTAAACCAGGACTAAACCAGGTCTAACCCAGAACTAAACCAGGACTAAACCAGGACTGAACCAGGACTAAACCAGGACTAAACCAGGACTATTTAAGTACTTTTTTAATAAATACTGACCACTGCAGCCCGGGAAGCTGCAGTTTTAAACTAAAATAAAAAGTAGAGGCGTCTCTGAAACTTTGGACATTTGGAGGACATTTGTGCCCAGACTCCCTGGACCTGTCTCCGTCTTTCTGTGTCTCTCGGTGTCTCTGTGGCTTTGTGTCTCTGTCCCTGTGTCCCTGTGTCTCTGTCCCCTTCCCTGTCTCTGTAACACCAGTGTAGTTGGAGTTTCACACGGGTCTGTGTTAAACACATAACTCTGGGAGTGTTAAATCTGGTCCTGGTCCATCTGTGCCGTTACAGAGTCACATGAGCCGGACTCAGGGCAGATCTGGAACATTTAACTCTCTTATTTTCACATTATTTGGTAAGATTTAGGGTTTAATAAGAAATACCAAAACAGAAGTCCCAGATGTCAGACCTGATGTTAGTGAAAAGGTTCATTCTCTCCATGACATCTCCAAAAATGTCCAGGACAAACCATCGTTAGAATACTGACAATTAGTGGGGACGGGGCAAGATCTGAGGAGACAAATACAAGATTGTTCACAGATACTAAAAATTAGCTCGTGAGATTTTACCCCTGAATTTACCTTAGACCAAAAAGAGTTAAAGAGAACAGCTGAGAGAAGCGGTCGTTCCAAAACACAGGACAACGGCCGCTAAAGTATTACATAAAATAACTAAAAATAGTGAAGCCAAAATCTTGTCTCGTTCTCGTGGACCTGATCTCATGGTCTTGTCTCATAAAAACTGTGTGTCGTCTTTATCAATTCTCAGTGTGACACTAAAACTGGAGCGAAGCTTTTCTAATGTGAATCCAAAAACACAGAGAATGTACAAAATAAAAGCTCGACTGAACACGTATTTATGAATGACCAGGTATAAAACATCATTAAAGACGGGGGATTCTCCAAAATCGATTTCTTTGAACTTTCTACCGTGTGATTACCACGTTCCTTTATCAAAACCTACAAGACTTTGAACAGTCGCCATCTGTGAACATCAGTGTAGGAGACTCCAGGCAGGGACAGGGGACCAGTGATCTGAGCGTGGGCACATGCTAACGTCGCTAACGTCGCTAACGTCGCTAATGTCGCTAATGTCGCTAATGTCGCTAATTCACATGCAGTTTTGTCCAAACGTGAATAAACTGTGATTTTCACGAGAGTCGAGGCGTGAAACTGAACGCTCCGACCACAAATGTGATCTGCCGCGACGAAGGCGCCATCACAAAGATCCAAACACACCTGAGTATTCACACCTGAGGATTCTGAACACACCTGAGGATTTTGAACACACCTGAGGATTCTGAACACACCTGAGGATTCTGAACACACCTGAGGATTCACACCTGAGGATTCACACCTGAGGATTCTGAACATACCTGAGGATTCACACCTGAGGATTCTGAACACACCTGAGGATTCTGAACACACCTGAGGATTCTGAACACACCTGAGGATTCTGAACATACCTGAGGATTCTGAACACACCTGAGGATTCTGAACACACCTGAGGATTCACACCTGAGGATTCTGAACACACCTGAGGATTTTGAACACACCTGAGGATTCTGAACATACCTGAGGTTTCACACCTGAGGATTCTGAACACACCTGAGGATTCATATCTGAGGATTCTGAACACACCTGAGGATTCTGAACACACCTGAGGATTTTGAACACACCTGAGGATTCTGAACATACCTGAGGTTTCACACCTGAGGATTCTGAACACACCTGAGGATTCAAGGGAGGGGGACTAGCGCTGTTTGTGAACGAGAAATGGTGCAAACCTGGACACTGTACAGTGAAGGAGCAGATGTGTAATAAAGACATTGAACTGTTTGCTGTTAGCATGAGGCCATTCTACCTGCCCCGGGAGTTTTCACACGTCATCACACTGGCTGTGTATATTCCTCCCAGTGCTAACGTGGAGAATGCTTGTGACACTCTGCTCAAAGTGTACTGAGCTACTGAGTTATATGTGCTTATGTGTGCAAAAGAAGCACTTACGCGACTGAGAATTCAACAACTGTGTAAACAGAAAGTGAGACCCAAGATTAACGTGTGTGCAGGGAGTCTAAAGGTCGCAGCTTCCTGGTCACATGTTATTGTCTGAAACTGAATAAACGTTGCAGCAAGTGGGTGTCCTTTGTGACTCTGGAGACAAGAACAGCGACTGTTGCTTGTCTCAGGGCTCCCTTGCAGTAGCAAGTAAAACTTAACACTTGTCTGATTTCTGTGTTGCCATTTACGTCACCGTAAATCTGCGGAAGTAGGTGATGATTTCCTCAGGAGCGCGGCGCTGCACTTTGACATTTCTATTTGGTCCTTCGAGCCGAATTCCAATGCTGTGTCGAGAGGGTGACTGACGGGAAGCTGAAATCTGTGCACAGTCTGGAGGAAGAACGTCTCCAGGGATAAAGACCACTTTTCCACATGGCCAGCGGACCTTCACCCATCCTTTCTTCACATCAGACGGAATCTGAGTGAATCACATTTGGGGAAATCGGATGGCAACTGAAACAGGTCAGACAGACGGGGAAGTGGCTTCCCAAGATTGCTAGCACGTGTGTATGTTTGTATGATTGGAGGAAGACCTCTGAATCTAAAATTCTCTGAATCTCTGGGATTAAACCCCAAGACCAATACCGCAGGCAAACTAGGTTTCCTGTAGAAGCTTGTATTGGTGGAGATGTATTGAAGCCCGGAGGAGGCATTTTCATGTTGGTCTACCTCATAGACCAACATTTTCTGCAATTTCCCCATTGTGGGACAAATAAAGGATTATCTTATCTTATCTTAACCCCATAGTAGTAAAAAAAAAGGTCAATTGCATGTGAAAGATTGTAGTCTCTTAACTTAGAGAATTGCGGCCAAAGAGACAGAGGCAGTGGATAGAGAGAGAGAGAGAGAGAAAGAAAGAAAAAAAAAATGGTTAGAACAGGTAGTAAAAAGACAAGGAAGTAGAGAAGAAAGGAAACAGTATGTATAGTAACATTAAAGGAGGTAGGTTAGAAATCGTTTTTAAAGAAAATAGTGGACTGTGCGATGATGGTGATGAAAATGCACCATACAAACAACATTTGAAAAATGTTATTCTTAATAACTGTTGCCCAGAAATTAAGGGGCATCTCCAAAAAGTACTTAGTCGAGTTGTCTATGTCCACTCTTACTCAATTTATGACACATGCTAGGCATAACTACTCTGGATGTAAATCAAGAGTATAAACAAAAATACTTCCACCAGCACCATGAACCATACGACCCTAACTCAGACAGTGAAACAATAACTGATTTATTTTTGACATTAGAAGATGTTGACCCGAGTAAAAGACCTGAAGTTACTTTGCTCGTAAATGGCCAACCAACGGTGTTTTTGTGTGACTCTGGTGCTGAGCGAACAGTAATCAAGGGTGTAAGCAGCCCCATGTATCCTTAACAACATTTAAACAACAATAATAGTGACACATGGTCCTTGTCATGTGTCAACAGGAGGGATTGTAGGACGGGTATAACAGGAATTCAGTGGGATTGGATTTAATGCTTATTTAAAAAAAATTTTGTCCCCCATCTGTGTGGCCGAGTCCAGCGACGTCTACAATGCTGGCACGACCTGTGTGACCTCTGGGTGAGGCCTGACCTGCTACAACGCTCCCAGCATCCCAACAAGCTGCAGCAGGCTCTTCTGTCCAACAATCAGTGCAAGAGACACTGGGACAGCCAATTCAGTGATGTGATGATCTGTGCTGGAACAGCTGGAGCTACGTCCTGCATGGGTGACTCTGGTAGTCCTCTGGTCTGTGAGAAGGACGACGCCTAGACCCTGGTGGGTATCGTGTCCTGGGGCAGCTGCAGATGCTCCATCTCCACCCCCGCTGTCTACGTCCGCGTCACCAAGCTCAACTAAACCTGGACCAGACCTGGAGCAGCAATGTTTTTGTACAGACACTCCAGTTTTGCTTATGTTTAATAAAAGAACCATGCTAGCTCGACATAACTGGACTGTAATCCATGATAAGGTTCTCGAACTTCAGGACCACATCCAAAGCATGAAGGCCCCTAGTGGAATGAATTTCGATGTAATGTCATGGTTTACCTCTGGTTCTTGGTGGCAAATACTCCTGAAAGGTCTAACACCTGTATTTGTTATTCTTCTATTGTTCTGTATTTTTACTTCTTGTATTTTGCCATGTCTCCGATCTATGATGACAAAATGGTTACTGGATCTGTACATGTTATGATGCAGGAAGAATATACTATGCTACTTGCAGCTGCTGATGAGTGTCTCACTCCAGAAAACACCTCAGTATTTTTTGACGATGTTGTGTAAGATGTCACCTAACTGTTTGATGTCTCTTTTGAAAACCTCACCAAGGTGTGAAAGAAGACTGATATTTTGTTTTCTTGTGTGACTTTGATAAACAGGAGGGAATTGTTATAGAATTGTAAAAATATGTTATCAAAGTGTACTGAGCTACTGAGTTATATGTGCTTATGTGTGCAAAAGAAGCGCTTACGTGACTGAGAATTCAACAACTGTGTAAACAGAAAGTGAGACCCAAGATTAACGTGTGTACAGGGAGTCTAAAGGTCGCAGCTTCCTGGTCACGTGTTATTGTCTGAAACTGAATAAAAGTTGCAGCAAGTGGGTGTCCTTTGTGACTCTGGAGACAAGAACAGCGGCTGTTGCTTGTCTCAGGGCTCCCTTGCAGTAGCAAGTAAAACTTAACACTTGTCTGATTTCTGTGTTGCCATTTACATCACCGTAAATCTGCGGCAGTAGGTGATGATTTCCTCAGGAGCGCGGCGCTCCACTTTGACACAGACCCAGCACCCACAGGCCCTCTTCCTCACCACCGGGGACTTCAACCATGCATCTCCCTCATCTGTCCTGCCAACATACACCCAGTATGTGACCTGCCCCACAAGAGACAATAAAACTTTGGACTTATTCTTTGCCAACGTCAAGGAGGCCTACATCTCATTACCCCTCCCCCCCCGGGAAGAGCAGACCACAACATCATCCATTTGAGGCCTGTGTACGAACCACTTGTGCGCAGGCAGCCTGTGGAGCCCCGAGTGGTGAAGAGGTGGACAGCAGAGAGCGAGGAGGCTCTGAGGGACTGCTTTAGCACCACTGTGTGGACAGAGCTCTGCCAGCCTCATGGGGAGGACATCAATGCTATCACGGACTGTATTACGGACTACATTAACTTCTGTTTTGAAAACACTGTACCCTCTCGGACGGTGCGGTGTTTTCCAAACAACAAGCCGTGGATTAACTCGGACATCAAAGCTCTGCTGAAGGAGAAGAAGAGAGCTTTCAGGTCCGGGAACAAAGAGGAGCTGAGGACTGTACAGAGGAAGCTGAGGAAGAAGATCAGACAGGCTAAGGCCAACTTCAGGAGGAAGATGGAACAGCAGCTGCAGCAGCGGAATGTCAGGGAGGTGTGGAGAAGTATGAAGAGTGTCTCTGGCTTCAGTCCTCCGCCCGTCCAGACAGAGGGAGACCAACAGTGGGTGAACGATCTGAATTCTCACTTCCTGAGGTTTGATCAATCACCCACTCCTCCCCCCGCACCGCTGCATGGGCTCACCTTGTCTCCTGCACAAAGGCCCAGACTGCCACCTCCTCACACCTCTGCTTCAGCCCCCCAGCCCCCGAATCCACATCAAGAACTCAGCCAGACCTCCAGCACACACCCCTGCTCTTTGTCTGTCACAACAGCTCAGGTTAGGAGAGAACTGAGCCGGATAAGGAGTAGGAAGGCTGCTGGACCAGACGGGATCAGCCCCAGGCTCCTTAAGTCCTGTGCAGATGAGCTGTGTGGAGTTATGGAGCATGTCTTCAACCTGAGCCTGAAGCTGAAGGTGGTGCCACAGCTCTGGAAGACCTCCTGTGTAGTACCTGTGCCCAAGACACCGCACGCCAAGGACCTCAACAGCCATCAGGCCAGTGGCTCTCACGTCTCATCTGATGAAGACTCTGGAGAGGCTCGTCCTGGGTCACCTCCGCTCTACGGTGAGCTCAGCGATGGACCCGCTGCAGTTCGCGTATCGGCCCGGCATCGGAGTGGAGGACGCCATCATCTCTCTGATGCACCGCTCACTGTCCCACCTAGAGAGGCCCGGCAGCACTGTGAGAATCTTGTTCTTCGACTTCTCCAGTGCTTTCAACACCATCCAGCCGCTGCTCCTGAGGGACAAGCTGGAGTGGACAGGAGTGGACTGTGACCTGGCTGAGTGGATCCTGGACTACCTCACAAACCGGCCCCAGTTTGTGAGAGCCCAGGACTGTGTGTCTGACCTACTGACCTGCAGTGTGGGGGCGCCCCAGGGCACTGTCCTCGCGTCCTTCCTCTTCACCCTCTATACTGCAGACTTCAGACACAACACGGACAGCTGCGTCCTGCAGAAGTTCTCCGATGACTCCACCATCATCGGTCTCATCACGGACGATGACGACGCGGAGTACAGAGGACTAACGCAGGACTTTGTGGACTGGTGTCACCGGAACCACCTTCTCATCAACGCGGGAAAGACCAAGGAGATGGTGGTGGACTTCCGCAGACGCCACTCTACTGCCCCCCCACCAGTGAACATCCAGGGAAGAGACATTGAGAGAGTGGACTCTTACAAGTACCTGGGTGTGCATCTGAACAATAAACTGGACTGGACTCATAACACAGATGCACTGTACAGGAAGGGCCAGAGTCGGCTCTATCTCCTGAGGAGACTGCGGTCCTTTGGAGTGAGAGGGCCACTCCTGAGGACCTTCTATGACTCTGTGGTGGCATCAGCCATCCTGTACGGTGTGGTCTGCTGGAGCAGCAGCGTCACAGAGAGGGAGAAGAAGAAACTGGACAAGGTCATCAAGAAGTCCAGCTCAGTCCTGGGCTGTCCTCTGGACTCGGTGCAGCAGGTGGGGGACAAGAGGGTCCTGGCTAAACTCATGTCTATGCTGGACCATGAGTGTCACCCCCTGCAGGACGCCCTGTCTGCTCTGGAGAGCAGCATCAGTGACAGACTGATGCACCCTCGCTGTGTTAAGGAGAGATTTCGCAGGTCTTTCCTTCCTGCTGCTGTCAGACTGTATAATGAACAATGCTAGTCATGTGTCATCCCCATAGTAACAATAACAATGTGCAATATTATTTAAAGTCACTTTACTTGCTACTTATTTATTTACCCACCACTGTCCATCACTGCACTGTCCACAATCATCTCAGAATCAAAAACACTTATTGTGCAACGTTCCCGTGCCTTTTAGCTTAGCTTACAGTGTTGTGTTTTTTAGTTAATTGTAAATACTTATTATTATTATTATTTACCTTGATTTTGATGCTCTTATTTTCCTACTGTTTCTGTAACTTGCGTTGTGACACTGCAATTTCCCCATTGTGGGACAAATAAAGGATTATCTTATATCTTATCTTATCTTATACCTGAGGATTCTGAACACACCTGAGGATTCACACCTGAGGATTCTGAACACACCTGAGGATTCACACCTGAGGATTCTGAACACGAGTTTTCAGTTTGACTAAAGTACGTCTGGTCTTTTCCATCATAAACAAATGAACAGATCTCTCACTCTGTGCAGAGGTCGCGTACCAACCCAAAGGTCTGTAGTTTGATCTCTCTTGTGACCAGAGCATACTGTTGTTGTGTCCTTAAGCAAGACACTTCACCCGCCTTATGAATGACTGTGTGAGTGATGCCAGTGTTTATGACGTGTCTGGTGAGGGTCTATGGACTTTAAAAATACAGAGGAGCTTTATGTCTTCCCACCCGCTGAAGGATAAAACCAAAGGGGAGCTCCAGGTTTGTTTTTCATGAAGAAACATCTTCACATCATGGTTCAGATCTCTAATTCCTGAAACTCTCCACAGGAAACAAAAACTATTACAAAGTTCAGCCTCTTCAGCCTCTTCTGTCAGGAGAAATAAACTAAAGAAATGTTTTTTCACAATAGAGATGAGAGTGTTTCAGATGACATGAGAAGAACATGGCAGGTTTGCGGAGCCAATCCCAAACAAGAGAACGTTCTGGAGATGTTCATTTAAACTCCACACACAGTGAAGTGAGAGTATCTGTAGCCCTCCGTCAGACTGACCTTCAGCTTGTGTTCGTGTTCGTGTATCGGTGGTGGTCCTCCTCAGACTGACCTTCAGTTTGTGTTTGTGTGAGTGTATCGTGGTGGTCCTCCTCAGACTGACCTTCAGTTTGTGTTTGTGTGAGTGTATCGTGGTGGTCCTCCTCAGACTGACCTTCAGCTTGTGTTCGTGCTCCTTGTTGACTCGTGCGAGGAGCTGAGCCTTCCTCCTGTTCAGAGCCTCGATGAGAGCGTCACACTGAGCCACGAGACACGCCTCAAACTCCACTCCATTCTCCTGCAACAGACAAACACAGCTGTAAGACCTCAGCTTAATGCAAACATCAGGTCCACTTTACTTTGGCTCTTTCTATTAGACTGTGAGAACTTTGGTAGAACAAAATGAAGGTCCTAGAAGACACAAAACTGACTCTTCTGAGCTTCAATGCATGTTCTAATGTTAAAAACAGAGCTGGAGTTGTGTTTGTTTCATTCACATGTTTGAGGAACTCTTTATTATTAGTCTGTCTACATCTCCAAAGCTTCAAACGCTCTGTTCCACCTCGTGATGTCATCAAGTGGTAGTTTTCAAGTGAACAGCTCCTTTTACCTTTAGTTCAGTAGAGATCGGCAATTCCAGGACTGAAATGATCCAAATTATTCTAGTGAAGGTGTGTGGAGTTTAAAAACACAGTGGAGCACTTCCTGTATCACCACATGATGACATCACAAGGTGGAACAGAGTGTTTTCAGTTTGAGAGAAGAGCACTTTTCTGCTCAGTGCCCCTGATCTGCCTCGTAGTGCAGACACAGAGCTGAAAGGAGCACTGCGGAACCTTTCGTGAGGGTCCGCCACCTGCTTCTTTCCTGCTTCTTTCCTGCTTCTTTCCTGCTTCTTTCTGCTGCTTTGCCTGGAATGTCCCACAGTATCACATTATACTTATCTATCTCCATAGAGACGCCTGAGCACGTTCCAGGTCGGTTCTGTGGACAGTTGAACCTCCTCCCCTGTCACAGACTAAATGGAAGATATACAAGATTCCACTGTAAAAGATTCCAGGGAATGTCGTTATATCTCCATGGCGACGAGCAGATGGTGGACCAACACAAGAAAAAGTACACATTGCAGCTTTATTGTAATGATCAGATGCAGTTACATAACGCTCCCATGTAAAGTCTGTGTTTGTTCCTGTTTCTTCACACTCTCGTCAGATCTTCACTTTCTCAGTTTCTTGGTGACTCTTGTGGAGCGGGCGGGTCCTTCGCCAACACCTCATGACATCATAATGTGAGTCACGTTCTTCTGTGGGCTCTGTGGTTTTATCTGTGTGTTCATAAATACTGTACGTAACCATGGAAACGTCTGATGGTGAAGCAGGTTTAGTGTAATTTATATAATCCTTCAAGCTTTTTCCAAGAGTTACTCACTTGTAATTAACTCCAAACTCGTTTAAAAAATGTGTCACATGGAGTTTTTACATTTACAAAAATCTGAAAATTTGCCCAACACAAACCCAAAACAATCCAACTTTATTTGTACGGCGCTTTTTACCAACACTAAGTCTCCAAAGTGCTGCACAGAACTCGCACAATATAAAGGAACACATTCAATTAAATAAAATAAAATAAAATATAAGACATAAATAATAAAATAAATACAACATAAAAAAAAATAATAATAATAATAACAAGCTAATAAAAAACTGAAAAATACTCAAATAGAAAAATAGAAAATAAAATTAGAACAAGTAAACCCAGGAACACACTAATGCTGTTTCATTGTTTTTGTCCAAGTTGCTCTTGTTCTGTTTGATTTTTTCCTCTTTGTGTCTTTTTCTTTCTGATTTAAACTATTTACGTAAAAACATAAAATGTAAAACGTAATAAAAACTTCACCAGGAGTAACTGAGAGAAACCTACAGCACGTGTGACGTTTACGGGGAAAATCTGCTCTAAAAAGTCCACAGTACAAGTGTTCAAATGACCTTTACTATAAAAGACTTCATGGACTTTTCCCATTCAGAAACTATATTTTTGTAAACGGTTCATCACCATGGCAACAGAACTAATGTCCACGTTTACATGGTGTTTTTTAATTCCAAATTAATTGTTCTGAATTAAATAGTTCGGAATTAAATTATTCTCCTTGGAGTTTACATGGAAATAATAATTCTGAATTGAGGTTCACATGGAAAACACGTTAAATCGGTTTTATTTAATTCCGCTCAGCGTCTGGGGGTGGGGAGGGTTCTGATTGGACAGAGACACGAACGGATTTACGTCGACCGAAAGAAAACTCACACTTCAGCTGCTACCGGCTTTTTGTCAACTCGGTTTGGTTTGTGTTTTTCTGTTTTCCATCCACTCTTTTCATTATTTGTAGTTTTTCTTCCAGTGAACTTTAAATTAAAATAAATGTTTTGGTTCGAGACCAACGTTTGCTCCGGGCGCCGTCTCGCAGAGCGTCATTGCTTCAGAAGAACGACCCAACAAGCGACGAACGACGAACAACCGGAATTATTTTTAAGAAGAATAAACATTTACATGATCGAGGAATAAATTAATTCAGCTTTAAGATCAGAATAAACCATCCATTTATATCGGAATTAAGTTTAATCATTCAATTTTATCATTCAATAGGAATTAAGTGTTTACTTGGTCTTTTTAAAGTGGAATTCATTTTTATTCAGAATTAAATTATTTTTTTTCTGAATTAAAGCTCTCGATTGTGTCATTCTGAAGTCCACAGACAGAACTGGTGTAAACTATAAACAAAACTATTCTAATAAAGAGTACGATATGAGTCCGTGTTTTACCTGGATGTGCTGCACCATGTTTCGGAGTTGAACCAGGAACTCTTTAGCTTCAGTCGCCCGATCGGAGAGTCCGTTCAGCGCCTGAGACAGCTGCCCCTGGTGGACAAAACAGACATTACACACGGTCAGATGTTAGAACGGGCTTTAGCTCAAATTCTCAAAGGACAACACCAGTGTGGAGACAAAGATCAAGTCCTTTAAGTCCTTTAAGGGTTTCCCCAACACGTGTCTCCACAAACGAGTCCAAAATATTGAGTTTAAGCGTCTTTACTGGTCCCTATAGCCATAATCCATATTGAATCCACAGAAACACAATTACATTTGACACGCTCAGAAACAGTGTCCCTCATGACCCGGCAGCTCCTGGCTCACCTTTTCTGCCCCTTTTATTAACTTTGTTCCACCCCGCCCACTTTTGTCTCTAAACACTTCTAAACCTAACCCTAAACCACGCCCTCTTGTGGTGGCACTTCTAGTTAAACGGGAATCCCACTCATTTCAATGGAGAATCTGGGAAAAGTTTTACATCTTAAACACGACATAAAGCCGGTTTATGAGGAGCTTCCCTTAAGGTGGACTAAAGAGTAGCTTCCCTTAAGGTGGACTAAAGAGGAGCTTCCCTTAAGGTGGACTAAAGAGGAGCTTCCCTTAAGGTGGACTAAAGAGGAGCTTCCCTTAAGGTGGACTAAAGAGGAGCTTCCCTTAAGGTGGACTAAAGAGGAGCTTCCCTTAAGGTGGACTAAAGAGGAGCTTCCCTTAAGGTGGACTAAAGAGCAGCTTCCCTTAAGGTGGACTAAAGAGCAGCTTCCCTTAAGGTGGACTAAAGAGGACCTTCCCTTTAAGGCATCAGAGAAGCAAATGGCATCACACCAACAACCTTCAGCCCGGTGACTTAGACCTTGTCCTTATTGTGGATGATAAGGCACCATTTTCTACTGAAGTTTAAAAGTAAAAAACACGACTGGTGGAGGTGGAGAAGGTGGAGGTGTTTGGAGGCTCCTGATTGGTCAGATCTGAGTGCGCTCAGTCTGATCTCTGAATAAATGCTCAGGTCATAAATCACAGGTTTATTAGTGTCTGTTTAGTGTTTAAATGAAGACGGAGGAACGCCTCTGGGTCCCAGTGATATGTGAACAAGAAGAAGGAGAGGAGGAGAGAGGGAAGAGAGAGGGGGGGGGCAGAGAGAGAGAGAAAGAGTGAAAGAAAAACAGGTGAGGGGGGAAGGGAACAAGATTCAGAGATAAAGAGATGAGCGAAAAGAGAAAAAACTGTAAAGAAAGAGACAGAGGAGGAGGGCTAAGAGGGGGAGAGAGGGTCGAGAAAAAAGAGATGGAGAGAGGAATGAAAAAAGGAAAGATGAGGAGAAAGAGCGAGAGGGGGTAACTGAAGTGTGGAGTGTGGAGCTCAGAGGCACAAGGGCAGAGTCCAGAGT
Source organism: Taenioides sp. WSHXM2023 (assembly GCA_029959045.1). Classification (NCBI taxonomy): domain Eukaryota; kingdom Metazoa; phylum Chordata; class Actinopteri; order Gobiiformes; family Gobiidae; genus Taenioides; species Taenioides sp. WSHXM2023. Next base: position 652,891 of record CM057102.1, on the reverse strand, counting down.
TTTGAGGAGGAAAAGCAGTTCTGTCCTTCATAAAAAACACTAGGGATTTTCCACTTCAGCAGAAAAGATACGAGTTCCTTCCACCGTCAGTTTCACTGAAACACACCGGACTGAGCCGATATGAGACGTGATGTTTTACAGTTTTTACATCTGTTTGCCGATAACGACTCAAAATCCCCATAAAATCAAGGCCAAAAAACTATTCCTTCAAAAACACTTCAGATTCTAATTTGATTCAGTCGTTATTTGAGTCTTTGTGGCTTTAACCAGCTGTTCTCAAACCCCACTCCTTCTTCTCAGATATTTAGAGGTCAAAGTTGAGTTGGTTAAATCCTGATGAAGCCCCAGATTCTTTTCTGAACTATTATTTCTAATTCCTGATCCTGACCGGACCTGATCCTGATCCTGATCATGACCGGACCTGATCCTGATCCTAATCCTGACCGGACCTGATCCTGCCGTCAGAGCCTCCCCATGTGTGTACTCGAGTACTTAAGTATTTCCTGTCCTGGTACACTGTAAAAACACGTCCCTGTGCTCCTCTGAGCTTGTGTCAACCAGACGGAGCCTCTGCAATGGGAATGTCCGCGACCTTTGACCCCGGCGTATGGGAAACAGTGACAGCTGGAGCTAGAGCGGCGTCAAGGGACAGACTCAGGCTAACAGCTGAGCAAAGGCTAAAGAACACGCTAAAGAACACACTAAAGAACACTCTAAAGAACACGCTAAAGAACACACTGAAGAACACTCTAAAGAACACTCTAAAGAACACGCTAAAGAACACGATAAAGAACACTAAAGAACACGATAAAGAACATGATAAAGAACACTAAAGAACACACTAAAGAACACGATAAAGAACACTAAAGAACACGCTAAAGAACATGATAAAGAACACTAAAGAACACACTAAAGAACACGATAAAGAACACTAAAGAACACACTAAAGAACACGATAAAGAACACTAAAGAACACGCTAAAGAACACACTGAAGAACACTCTAAAGAACACTCTAAAGAACACGCTAAAGAACACGATAAAGAACACTAAAGAACACGATAAAGAACATGATAAAGAACACTAAAGAACACACTAAAGAACACGATAAAGAACACTAAAGAACACACTAAAGAACACACGGGAGAACACTCTAAAGAACACACTAAAGAACACTCTAAAGAACACACTAAAGAACACTCTAAAGAACACGCTAAAGAACACACTGAAGAACACTCTAAAGAACACTCTAAAGAACACGCTAAAGAACACGATAAAGAACACTAAAGAACACGATAAAAAACACTAAAGAACACGATAAAGAACACTAAAGAACACGATAAAGAACATGATAAAGAACACTAAAGAACACACTAAAGAACACGATAAAGAACACTAAAGAACACACTAAAGAACATGATAAAGAACACTAAAGAACACGATAAAGAACACTAAAGAACACGCTAAAGAACACACTGAAGAACACTCTAAAGAACACACTAAAGAACACTCTAAAGAACACACTAAAGAACACTCTAAAGAACACACTGAAGAACACTCTAAAGAACACACTAAAGAACACTCTAAAGAACACGCTAAAGAACACACTGAAGAACACTCTAAAGAACACTCTAAAGAACACGCTAAAGAACACGATAAAGAACACTAAAGAACACGATAAAGAACATGATAAAGAACACTAAAAAACACACTAAAGAACACGATAAAGAACACTAAAGAACACGATAAAGAACAATAAAGAACACGATAAAGAACACTAAAGAACACACTAAAGAACACAATAAAGAACACTAAAGAACACACTAAAGAACACAATAAAGAACACTAAAGAACACACTAAAGAACACGATAAAGAACACTAAAGAACACAATAAAGAACACTAAAGAACACGATAAAGAACACTAAAGAACACACTAAAGAACACGATAAAGAACACTAAAGAACACACTAAAGAACACGATAAAGAACACTAAAGAACAAACTAAAGAACACTAAAGAACACTCTAAAGAACACGCTAAAGAACAAACTAAAGAACACTAAAGAACACGATAAAGAACACTAAAGAACACTACAGAACACTATAAAGAACACACTAAAGAACACACTAAAGAACACTAAAGAACACGCTAAAGAACACTAAAGAACACTAAAGAACACACTAAAGAACATGATAAAGAACACTTTAAAGAACACGATAAAGAACACTAAAGAACACGCTAAAGAACACTAAAGAACACACTAAAGAACACGATAAAGAACACTAAAGAACACTTTAAAGAACACGATAAAGAACACTAAAGAACACTAAAGAACACACTAAAGAACACGCTAAAGAACACTAAAGAACACGATAAAGAACACTAAAGAACACTCTAAAGAACACGATAAAGAACACGCTAAAGAACACTAAAGAACACACTAAAGAACACGATAAAGAACACTAAAGAACACACTAAAGAACACACTAAAGAACACGATAAAGAACACTAAAGAACACACTAAAGAACACGATAAAGAACACTAAAGAACACACTAAAGAACACGATAAAGAACACTAAAGAACACACTAAAGAACACACTAAAGAACACACTAAAGAACACGATAAAGAACACTAAAGAACACACTAAAGAACACACTAAAGAACACACTAAAGAACACGATAAAGAACACTAAAGAACACACTAAAGAACACAATAAAGAACACGATAAAGAACACTAAAGAACACACTAAAGAACATGATAAAGAACACTAAAGAACACACTAAAGAACACGATAAAGAACACTAAAGAACACGATAAAGAACACTAAAGAACACACTAAAGAACACGATAAAGAACACGATAAAGAACACTAAAGAACACGATAAAGAACACACTAAAGAACACGATAAAGAACACTAAAGAACACACTAAAGAACACACTAAAGAACACGATAAAGAACACGATAAAGAACATGATAAAGAACACTAAAGAACACACTAAAGAACACAATAAAGAACACTAAAGAACACACTAAAGAACACAATAAAGAACACTAAAGAACACACTAAAGAACACGATAAAGAACACTAAAGAACACAATAAAGAACACTAAAGAACACGATAAAGAACACTAAAGAACACACTAAAGAACACGATAAAGAACACTAAAGAACACACTAAAGAACACGATAAAGAACACTAAAGAACAAACTAAAGAACACTAAAGAACACTCTAAAGAACACGCTAAAGAACAAACTAAAGAACACTAAAGAACACGATAAAGAACACTAAAGAACACTACAGAACACGATAAAGAACACACTAAAGAACACACTAAAGAACACTAAAGAACACGCTAAAGAACACTAAAGAACACTAAAGAACACACTAAAGAACATGATAAAGAACACTTTAAAGAACACGATAAAGAACACTAAAGAACACGCTAAAGAACACTAAAGAACACACTAAAGAACACGATAAAGAACACTAAAGAACACTTTAAAGAACACGATAAAGAACACTAAAGAACACTAAAGAACACACTAAAGAACACGCTAAAGAACACTAAAGAACACGATAAAGAACACTAAAGAACACTCTAAAGAACACGATAAAGAACACGCTAAAGAACACTAAAGAACACACTAAAGAACACGATAAAGAACACTAAAGAACACACTAAAGAACACACTAAAGAACACGATAAAGAACACTAAAGAACACACTAAAGAACACGATAAAGAACACTAAAGAACACACTAAAGAACACGATAAAGAACACTAAAGAACACACTAAAGAACACACTAAAGAACACACTAAAGAACACGATAAAGAACACTAAAGAACACACTAAAGAACACACTAAAGAACACACTAAAGAACACGATAAAGAACACTAAAGAACACACTAAAGAACACAATAAAGAACACGATAAAGAACACTACAGTCCCTGACAAAAGTCTTGTCGCTTATCCATTTTGTAGAAACAAAAGCTTATAACCTGACTTTAAATTAATCGATTGGTTTTAGAAATGTCTCATATGAAAGCTAAAACCCTCCCAAATTATGCTCAGTATACTAAAATAAATTTGCTTCACTGAAGAAAGATTGATCATTTAATGAACACAGAAAGGTCAGATTTTGGCAAGACAAAAGTCTTGTCGCCTTGTCATATGATGCACCCAATCCTAGATTACAGCCTCACCTGTGATCAGTTACTGGTCAATCAATTAGTGGGTGTGTATAAAAAGAACCCCAGCACACCAGACCTTCACATCAACTGCAACTTGACCTCTGACAACATGCCTAAGATCCACCCTGAGACCAAAGCGTTAATTATCAAGAGGCTGAAGACCAGATCCACTGCTGAGGTGGCTGACACCTTCAATGTGTCTCAGCGTCAAGTACAAAGAATAAGAAAAAGATCTGAAAAGACTGGAGATGTTTTTGACAAGCCCAGGTCCGGCAGACCCCGCAAGACAAGTGCTCGGGAGGACCGTTTGTTGATTCGAAAATCCAAGGCCAGCCCCTTTTCCACTGCAGCAGAGCTCCACCAGGCCTGGTCACCTCAAGTCCCTGTGTCAACCAGAACAGTTTGTAGAATTCTGTCTCGAAATGGCCTCCATGGTCGAATCAGTGCACAGAAACCAGCACTAAACAAAAGGCAATTAAAAAACCGTGTGGCATTTGCCAAGGCCCACAGCCTGCTAAAAGGATGGACACTGGAAAAGTGGCAGAAGGTGGATTTCTCAGATGAATCCTCGGTTGAATTACATCACAGCCGCCGCAAATATTGCAGGAGACCTACTGGAGCCCGCATGGATCCAAGATTCACCCAGAAAACAGTTAAGTTTGGTGGTGGAAAAATCATGGTCTGGGGTTACATCCAGTATGGGGGTGTGCAAGACATTTGCAGGGTGGAAGGCAATATCAATAGCCTAAAATATCAAGAAGTATTAGCTACCTCTTACATTCCCAACCATAAAAGGGGTCAAATTTTGCAGCAGGATGGTGCTCCATCGCATACTTCTATCTCTACATCAAAGTTCCTCAAGGCGAAGAAAATCAAGGTGCTCCAGGACTGGCCAGCCCAGTCACCAGACATGAACATCATTGAGCATGTCTGGGGTAGAATGAAAGAGGAAGCATGGAAGGCAAAACCAAAGAATCTTGATGAACTCTGGGAGGCATGTAAGACTGCTTTCTTTGCTATTCCTGATGACTTCATCAACAAATTGTATGAATCATTGTCGAACCGCATGGATGCAGTCCTTCAAGCTCATGGAAGTCATACAAGATATTAAATATGGATCTCACAGCACCACTACTTAATTCACTGACGTTATGCAACATATTTTTGTATTTGAAGTAAATTATTTGTTCAATTTTCTGTAGGCGACAAGACTTTTGTCTTGCCAAAATCTGACCTTTCTGTGTTCATTAAATGATCAATCTTTCTTGAGTGAAGCAAATGTATTTTAGTATATTGAGCATAATTTGGGAGGGTTTTAGCTTTCATATGAGACATTTCTAAAACCAATCGATTAATTTAAAGTCAGGTTATAAGCTTTTGTTTCTACAAAATGGATAAGCGACAAGACTTTTGTCAGGGACTGTAAAGAACACACTAAAGAACATGATAAAGAACACTAAAGAACACACTAAAGAACACGATAAAGAACACTAAAGAACACGATAAAGAACACTAAAGAACACACTAAAGAACACACTAAAGAACACGATAAAGAACACTAAAGAACACGATAAAGAACACTAAAGAACACGCTAAAGAACACGATAAAGAACACTAAAGAACACACTAAAGAACACACTAAAGAACACGATAAAGAACACTAAAGAACACACTAAAGAACACAATAAAGAACACGATAAAGAACACTAAAGAACACACTAAAGAACATGATAAAGAACACTAAAGAACACACTAAAGAACACGATAAAGAACACTAAAGAACACGATAAAGAACACTAAAGAACACACTAAAGAACACAATAAAGAACACGATAAAGAACACTAAAGAACACACTAAAGAACATGATAAAGAACACTAAAGAACACGATAAAGAACACTAAAGAACACACTAAAGAACATGATAAAGAACACGCCTGCATCACTTCCTCTGTGAGTGTCTGTGTCTGTGGGGACCAGACTGTTTATTGAAAGATAAATACTTTACTGATCCCAAAAAAATCAGTTTTTGGCAGCAACAATGAGAAATAATAATAATAATAATAATAATAATAATAATAATAATAATAAGAAGAAGAAGAAGAAGAAGAAGAAGAAGAAGAAGAAGAAGAAGAAGAAGAAGAAGAAGAAGAAGACGAAGAAGAAGAAGAAGCAGTAATTCATAATTTATAGCGATGCATTGTACAGATGTGGAACAAAATTATATATAAATGGACACAGCTAACCCGTTAGCCACCGCGTTCCAAACAGGAAGTGAGCATGGGCACCATTTGGCTCCATGGACTCTGGCTCCAATTCACTTTGTATTGAAAAACTGTCTCCTCCCTCTGTACCTGCTGCTGTGAGGCTCATTTTGGTCTGAAAGATTCTTATTAACCTGCTCTACATGAGGTTTTTATGTCAACGTTTTGTCTGTAAAAAAATTCCTGTTCCCAATGTGGACATGGCTCCAAATTCACCCCTGTAACCGCCGGCCTCATTGAGCTTCATTTGACTGGAGCTGAACGCTGTGGGAGACGCCACACTCCTTCAGAACACGTCGTTTACAGTTTGTGTGGGATTCCCAATGTTCAAACCATGAAAAAAGTCGATATTTAAAGATAGAAGCAGCGATCTGAGCGCAGCACGTCTGGTTTAAATCCGCCGCGCTTGTTGGGAGGTGTTAGCATTAGCGGAGCATTAGCACGTGGAGCAAATGTGGCGGTGATCAGTTCAACACAAACGCACGACTCAAATTTTCACTGTTTCAAACCTCTGCTGATAATAAAAAAGAATCAACTGCCGTGAGCAAATGTTTACAAAAGTACATCCTGAAAAGAAAAAGAACGGTTTCTGAAGCAGCTTTACGTCTAAACTCACCAAACCCCGACAGAGTCGTCCACAGTGAGCAGACCGAAGCATGACTCTGAAGCAGCTCTGACTCTCATTTCAATTTACACAAAAAAGCTCGGCCAAAATGTAAGATCTAAACACTTATTTCGATCAGAAAATGACTTAAAAGTAGAGAAATGTTCTGTCCATGCAGCGAGATCATTTCACTGGACAAGTTCTCTTCAAATAAACTCCTTCTAGATCAGAATGAAACAGACTCTGGTGAGCTTCATGAGCTGGAAATAAGTTTATGGACGCAAAGTTTGAGATAAACATATTTGAGTATCAAGCAAATCTGTGTCACTGAATCTAAAAACAAGTTCAGTGTCGCAGGGGAAACTTTAGTAAATGGATTGTAGATTCTTTTAAACATTTATTGACTAAATTTAAGGTTTTCTGACAAGTTGAGTCATGGAAGAAATATCTGTGACAGTTTTAAGATTATACAACCAATTCAGAACGAGTAAGTCGATAATAAATCTGAAAACAAGATGAAGAACCGGATTTTAAAATCTTGGCCAGATCAGAGAAATTTGCAGTGTAAAAACATCAACACTAAATCAGCCCTGGAGCCTCTTTACTCTGTGAGACGACGCTCCTTCTCCATCTCCTTCTCCACCTCCTTCTCCACCTTCATCTCCACCTCCTTCTCCATCTCCACCTCCTTCTCCACCTCCATCTCTATCTTCTGTCTCCTCCCAGTCCAGCCTGTCCATCTGTCCCTCAGAGCACCTTGTGTCCCTCACTGTCTCCATGTTCCTCCTGTCCTCCTCACACGAGCTCCTCAGACGTCTGTGAGGGACCAGCCCCTGTCCTCGCTCCATTACCCAGCATGCTTTGTGTTCAGTTCAATTGTCCGCGGGCATTTTTCCATCGAACCCATGCCTCCTGCACGAGCTCATAGCTCAGGAAAAATGACTGAAATCAGGTTTAATCTTATCTACAATCGTTTTTGCTTCAGGTTTATTTTGTTTCTTATTTTGTTTCATTTCATTACATTTGTTAACAGGTTGATCCAGTGGAAATAATTTGAAAGTTTAGAGACAAATTTAAATTTATACAATAGACAAAGAAAATGTATTAAAAATAAAAGGTGCATTATGTAGAGGGTGAGCAGGTGTACCTGTTTCCCCGGGACAGTCCCAGTTTTGGGCCTGTGTCCCCTGTCCCTGCAGATTTATATAAAACCAGTGATTTGTCCCAGTTTTAGACAAGAAATGTCCCACGTGTCCCTATTTTTAACTCCAACAGTAAAGAAAAACAGAAACTGTCATTTGTTTAGGTAAAATACAGAAAAGCTGCTTAAAAATGACCAAAACACAAAGTAAACGTGGCTGTACTGACTCAGAATAATTTTCCTTAATGACACATTTTGTTTCACAGTTTTATTTTTACCAACCGCCACAAACGAGGAATGACCTGGATTTTATTTTGAAAATCTGGTCACCCTAATTCTGTGACTGTCCTGATTCTCTCCATATGTTGTTCCTTTATGCCTGGAATATTTTACATTTATTCTGATTCTACATTTATTTTACATTTGGTTTCTATGGATACGTCATTGCTCTGCCTGGAATGTTCCACAGTGTGACATTAAACAGCTCTACTTTACATTTATTCAATCACAGGTGGTTTTAGAGCTCAAAAATACCTAGAAAAACAGACATTCTGACTGTGAGCGGGGTCGCCTCTCCACAGATCTGACCTGGAACTTGGTCTGGTTTGGTCTCCATGAAGATAGAAAGGTTTAATGCCATACTGTGGAACATTCCAGACAAAGCAATAACATCTCCATGGAGAAAAGCGTTCAACTGACCCTCCACCAGAAAAGTTACACACTGCAGCTTTAACTGAAATAATAAAACAACAAAATAAAAATAAAAAATAATAATAGTTATCGTCTTTTTCTGACAGACTGACCGCAGACCTCACTGAACATTAGACCGGACTCAAATACTCCCTACAACTGTACAACAACTCAATCTTAAGTAACAGATAATACTCCCTACAACTGTACAACTCAATCTTAAGTAACAGATAATACTCCCTACAACTGTACAACAACTCAGTCTTAAGTAACAGATAATACTCCCTACAACTGTACAACAACTCAGTCTTAAGTAACAGATAATACTCCCTACAACTGTACAACTCAATCTTAAGTAACAGATAATACTCCCTACAACTGTACAACTCAGTCTTAAGTAACAGATAATACTCCCTACAACTGTACAACTTAATCTTAACAGATAACCTTATGCCCTGTCAATCAGCAGAGTATTTACACTGTCGTTCTTGTCTCTTGTTTATAGCTGTGATTTTATAGTTTATTTTATATTTTATTACTTGTTTTTCTATTTTATTTTGACTTGTACATTTACATTTATTTTATTTTTATAATTATACCATCTATTTTTGTTACTCTCTGTTATTATATTATATTGTGATGTTTGAGCTGCTGTGTCCAAATAATTTTATGGATCAATAAAGTTTGTTTAAGTCTGAGTTTAATGTTTTGTATTTTTGGACCTCCTCGAAAACAAGATTCTAATAAATGAATAAATAAAGAGTTCCTCAAACATGTGAATGAAACAAAACACAACTCATCAGAACATTTGAACATTAGAACATTAGAACACGTCTTTGAGTCAGTTTTGGGTAATGTCGGACCTTTAAGTCGTTTTTCGCTCTCATTTTTTACAGTGTGATTCTAAACGAGGTCAAAACGTGACGGAGGCTCTGGTGTTTCATCAAACCGAGCTGGAGGACATTTCTAGAGATGGCGGTGTGTGGACGGGCTCGGGGCAGTGCCGGGGGAACGCAGATGGAGACACAGACGGTACAAACGGACGCACAGTTTGACAGGAAATCACGTCCAACATCGAGACACACAATCTGCACCATCTGAGTGTCACGGAAAACCAAGAAGAAAAACTGTGGTGGTTTAAAGGTTCGTCTGTTCTGGATTTTAAATTTCATAAACGTGACGTCTAAACACGATCAAGTCAAATAAAGAGTTTTACTGATAATTATTCTAATGCTGATTGTTTTATCCAATCAGAACGCAGAATCAGCCTCACATGACGCTCGTTTGGGTTGCCAGGTTCAAACGCTGAAATCCAGTTGGTTTAAACCTAAAAGGACTTTTTCTGGCTGGTTTAGTCCTGACTTAGTCCTGGTTTAGTCCTGGTTTAGTCCTGGTTTAGTCCTGGTTTAGTCCTGGTCTTGAAGTGTTTGTGGAGCAGAGGTTTGGAGAATTTTTTAAAAACAGAGAATCTCCCACAGAGTTAAACAGAGTTCTATAGGGTTATACAGAGTTCTATAGGGTTATACAGAGTTCTATAGGGTTAAACAGAGTTCTATAGGGTTATACAGAGTTCTATAGGGTTAAACAGAGTTCTATAGGGTTATACAGAGTTCTATAGGGTTATACAGAATTATACAGGCCCCGCCCTCCATTACATCATCAAATATGCGGCTCAAGCTCATGTTTTCCCAGTAATGCTTCTTCTTTTTTATCCTAAAATCAGATTTAGCTCCACAGTGTTCCACAAACAACACCTCCTGCTGCGTCCAGACACCAGGAGGAAGAGGAGGAGGAGGAGGAAGAGGAAGAGGAGGAGGAGGAAGAGGAGGAAGAGGAAGAGGAGGAGGAAGAGGAGGAAGAAAAAGAATTCGTCTTCTGTTGTGCTGAACCCTCTGTCCTCCAGGCCACAGGGAAACACTTCTGTTCTTTTATAAAGTCATTAGCCTCACTGCAGTTTGCGTACCGGCCTGGCATTGGAGTGGAGGACGCCGTCATCTACCTGCTGCACCGCTCACTGTCTCACCTGGAGAACCCCGGCAGCACTGTGAGGATTCTCTTCTTTGACTTCTCCAGTGCTTTCAACACCATCCAGCCACTGCTCCTGAGGGACAAACTGGAGACTGCCAGTGTGGACTGTGACCTGGCAGACTGGATCCTGGACTACCTCACAAACCGGCCCCAGTTTGTGAGAGCCAAGAACTGCGTGTCTGACCTACTGACCTGCAGTGTGGGGGCGCCCCAGGGCACCGTCCTCGCGCCCTTTCTTTTCACCCTTTACACTGCAGACTTCAGACACAACACGGACAGCTGCGTCCTGCAGAAGTTCTCTGATGACTCTGCCATCATTGGCTTCATTAAGGATGATGACGATGTGGAGTACAGAGGACTAGCGCAGGACTTTGTGGACTGGTGTCACCGGAACCACCTCATCATCAATGCAGGGAAGACCAAGGAGATGGTGGTGGACTTCCGCAGACGCCACTCTACTGTCACCTCAGTGAACATCAAGGGAAGGGACATTGAGAGAGTGGACTCTTACAAGTACCTGGGTGTGCATCTGAACAATAAACTGGACTGGACTCATAACACAGATGCACTGTACAGGAAGGGCCAGAGTCGGCTCTATCTCCTCAGGTGAGGTCTCAGAGACTCAGGTCTTTTGGAGTGAGGGGGCCACTCCTGAAGACCTTCTATGACTCTGTGGTGGCATCAGCCATCCTGTACGGTGTGGTCTGCTGGAGCAGCAGCATCACAGAGAGGGAGAGGAAGAAGCTGGACAAGGTCATCAAGAAGTCCAGCTCAGTCCTGGGCTGTCCTCTGGACTCAGTGCAGCAGGTGGGGGACAAGAGGGTCCTGGCTAAGGTCATCTCTATGCTGGACCATGAGGGTCACCCCCTGCAGGACGCCCTGTCTGCTCTGGAGAGCAGCATCAGTGACAGACTGATTCACCCTCGCTGTGGGAAGCAGAGGTTTCGCAGGTCTTTCCTTCCTGCTGCTGTCAGACTGTATAATGAACACTGTTAACACTGAACGTGTGAACACTGTTAACACTGAACATGTGAACACTGTTAACACTGAACGTGTGAACACTGTTAACACTGAACGTGTGAACACTGTTAACACTGAACATGTGAACACTGTTAACACTGAACGTGTGAACACTGTTAACACTGAACGTGTGAACACTGTTAACACTGAACGTGTGAACACTGTTAACACTGAACACGTGAACACTGTTAACACTGAACATGTGTCATTCAACTGTATCCCTGTGCAATACTGAAGACCTCTGGTACAATTCACTCATGTCACTTTACTGATATTTATCCTGTCTGTACATAAACATAGTCATTACTGTAAATAACATAATATACTGAAGTCACTTTACTGAGATTTACTCTGTTCATATGCTGCACTGTTACTTTTATTGTACATAATAGTATTTTTTTGGTATTTTATATTTTATATTTTATATTTTGTATTTTATATTTTTGCTCCACCGGAACAAAATTAGAGTCTATCTTTAAGTCTATTTCTAAATTATTATTTTCTTACCCATTATCTATTATCTTGTTTTATTGCATGTTCCATTTTCCTGCTGTTCTTGAACTGTGCGTTGCAACACTGGAATTTCCCCACTGTGGGACTAATAAAGGCGTATCTTATCTTATATTATCTTATCTTAGGAAACTTATTCCAACATCGACTTAATGTTGAACATCTGAAAGTTGGAACTCCATTTTCTGGGCTAAGATTTTATCGTTTGTACATTTCTGTTATAAAAGTGAAGATTTGGGGAGTTTTTGTTGTATTTGAGCTGTAGAAAGTTGAATAAAGTCTGTGATCAGTTCATGGTTTGGTTTAGGAGTTTGATTTGACACTAAAAGGTGAGAGCAACTGAAAAACCTAAGATGGCGCTGGGATGCCAGCTGCGTGTAACAGAAGCTCTGAACCCCTTTTTCTTTCTTTTCGTCTATTTACTTGTACATAGACACTTTTTTCGTCTTTTCTTTAGAGTGGGTGAAACATCGTGCAGTTTCGCACATGGGAAACCTACTCTGACTACAGTTTTATTGCTCGCTGTAGTCTTTTTCGCACTTTTTGGATCCGCCTCTGGGACTCCATTCAGCCACGGCTCGGAGCGCATCAAGTACGAACATGATCGGTCTACGCGGCCTCGCTTTGCTCCACGCCGGGAAACCCGAGGTCCCAGTGGAAATACAGAGGAAAAGAAGAGGGTGCAGAGGTGGACGGAAAAAACGGAGACCGTATCTGCCTTCGGTGGTTATGGGAAACGTCCGCTCCATCTTCAATAAGACCGAGGAGCTCACCGCACTGACCCGGCATCAGCGGGAGTACCGGGACTGCAGCGTGATGTGTTTTACGGAGACGTGGCTGAATGAACACATATCGGACTCTGTGATTAACCAGGACGGATTTACACTGAAGCGGGCGGACAGAACTGCCGCTAGGAGCGGTAAGAAGAAGGGAGGCGGGCTGGCGGTGTTTGTGAATGAGCGGTGGTGCCACCCGGCTAACGTGTACGTCAAACAACAGCTGTGTACCCCGGACATTGAGTTGCTCGCAGTGGGCATGCGGCCGTATTACCTGCCGAGGGAATTCTCACATGTGATCATGTATTGTGTGTATATCCCCCCTTCCGCCGATGCAACGGCGGCCTGTGAACAACTCCACAACAGCGTAGCGCTGATGCAGACCCGGCATCCCAGAGCCCTGGTTTTAATCAGCGGGGACTTCAACCACGTCTCCCTGTCCGCCATTCTCCCCACTTACACACAGTACGTCACGTGCCCCACGAGAGACAATAGGACTCTGGACCTCCTGTATGCGAACATCAAAGACGCTTACACCTCCGTCCCCCTCCCCCCGCTTGGACGCTCAGACCACAACCTCGTCAAACTGCTCCCGCAATACACACCAAAGGTGCGAAGAGGACCTGCGCGGAAGCTGTCTGTGAAGCTGTGGACTGAAGAGGCCAATGAGAGTTTGAGGGACTGTTTCCAGACCACAGACTGGAACATGTTCAGCAGCTCTTATGGAGATGACATCAATGGCCTGACCCACTGCATCACGGACTACATCAACTTCTGCGTGGAGAGCACTGTGCCAACCCGGAGGGTACGGTGCTTCTCCAACAACCACCCCTGGGTCACCCCTGAGCTCAAAGACCTCCTGAACCAGAAGAAGAGGGCTTTCAACTCAGGGGACAGAGAGGAGCAGAAGAGGGTCCAGCGGGAGCTTCAGTGGAGGATTCGTCGGGCCAAGAAGGATTACCGGAAGAAAATGGAGGAGCAGCTGGCCCAGAACAACGTGCGGGATGTGTGGAGAGGTCTGAAGAACATCTCAGGATTTGGTCAGAACACCAGAGGGACATCTGATGGAGATCAGCGCTGGGCGGATGAACTAAACGTTTATTTCAACCGTTTTGATTGTCCCTCCATCCCCTCTGCCTCTTTCTCGGATCCCCCCTCTCCACACACCCCCAGGCCACTGGACACCCCCCCCCCTTCCCGGACCAACTGCACCCCCCCCCCCCACCCCCCCCACCCCCCCCCCACCACCACCACCACCACCACCACCCACGTCTCCAGCTCACTTCACACCGACTGTTCCCAGCACCAGCCCCCCTCTGCCCCCCACCCCCGGCAGTCCACCCCAGTCCCCCCCTTACTCCTCCGTCTACATCACACCGGATCAGGTGAGGAGAGAGCTGAGGCGGCTGAAACAGAGAAAATCTGCAGGACCAGATGGCATCTGCCCCAGGCTGCTGAGGACCTGCGCGGACCAGCTCTGTGAGGTTCTCTGCCACATCTACAACCTGAGCCTCAGCCTGGAGAAGGTCCCTGTCCTGTGGAAGACCTCCTGTGTGGTACCAGTTCCAAAAACAACGCATGCCAGGGAACCGGCCCACTTCAGACCAGTCGCCTTGACCTCTCACCTCATGAAGACCATGGAGAGACTGATCCTCAGCTACCTCCGCTCCGTGGTGAGCTCCACTCTGGACCCGCTGCAGTTTGCCTACAAGCCCAACATCGGAGTAGAGGACGCCGTCATCTACCTGCTGCAGCGGGCGCTCACCCACCTGGAGACTGCCGGGAGCGCTGTGAGAGTCATGTTCTTTGACTTCTCCAGCACCTTCAACACCATCAGGCCGGCACTGCTGCGGGGGAAGCTGGAGGACGCCGGAGTGAACGGACATCTCGTCGCCTGGACCATCGACTACCTCACTGACCGGCCGCAGTATGTGAGGCTGCGCGGCTGTGAGTCAGAGGTGGTTGTCTGCAGCACTGGGGCCCCACAGGGAACTGTCCTTTCACCCTTCCTCTTCTCTATCTACACCTCGGACTTCACCTACAACACGGACACCTGCCATCTCCAGAAGTTCTCTGACGACTCGGCCCTTGTGGGCTGTGTGTCTGAGGGGAATGAGCTGGAGTACCGATCGGTCATCAGGGACTTTGTGGACTGGTGTGAGCACAACCACCTGTGCCTTAACACCAGTAAGACCAAGGAGATGGTGATCGACACTACTTCCCTCACCGGTGAATATCCAGGGATAGGACATAAAGACAGTGGACAGTTTTAAGTACCTGGGTGTTCACCTCAACAATAAACTGAACTGGTCCCACAACACTGGCGCCCTGTACAAGAAGAGCCAAAGTCGCCTCCACCTTCTGAGGAGACTGAGTTCTTTTGGAGTGTGCAGGCCCCTGCTCAAGACTTTTTATGACTCTGTGGTGGCCTCTGCTCTCCTCTACGCTGTTGTCTGCTGGGCCCCGAGCCGCACAGAGCGGGACAGGAAAAGACTGAACAAACTAGTCAGGAGGGCCAGCTCTGTCCTGGGCTGTCCTCTGGAGTCTGTGGAGGAGGTGGGTGAGAGGAGGGTGCTGGCCAAACTCACATCCATCATGGCCGACACCTCTCACCCTCTGCACCGGACTGTAGAGGAACTGAGCAGCACCTTCAGCGGCCGACTGAGGCACCCTCAGTGTAAGAAGGAACGCTACCGCAGGTCCTTCATCCCCACTGCTGTCAGACTGTACAACTCCACTGTGTAACACATGCAATAACCTGTGCAATAACCTGTGCAATAACCTGTGCAATAACCTGTGCAATAACCTGTAACCATGTCACCTCATCAGTAACCGCCTCCACTGTCCTCAGATTATATATTTATATATTTGTATATTTGTATTCTTTTACATATATATATATTATATGAGATATGTTTTATTATATATTTACATTTCTTTCACTCCCTGTACATAAGAGCTACCTGATGTTGTAAATATGTTAATATTTATTGTGATTTTATTTTTTATTTACTTATTGTTCTGAGTGTTTGCACAATTTTTCACAACTTTTTGCACTATACTGTCCCCTGACTGTGAGCTTCTGTCACGAGTGAATTTCTCCTCTGTGAGATCAATAAAGTCTTATCTTATCTTATCTTAAAACTGTTGGCTAAAGCTAATGCTAATGCTAATGGTATCGTGTGACCGTTATCTGTGATCTGAGACGGACGTTTTAACAGATCAGATCACCTCAGGAGCTCAGGTCAGTCAGGTCTTTATGGTCAGACTGGGTTCAAATGAAGCTCAGATTAGTCTGACTTGAGTCACAGCTTCAGACAGAGCAGTGCTTTCAGTTAGCTTCACACCTCCAGAGAATGTTGATGAAATCAGCTGCAATCTTAAAACTTCCCCAAACACTTCACCAAACGCTTCATCCAAACGCTTCGCAAAACGCTTCACCAAACGCTTCATCCAAACGCTCGCCAAACGCTTCATCCAAACGCTTCATCCAAACGCTTCGCCAAACGCTTCATCCAAACGCTTCGCCAAACGCTTCGCCAAACACTTCATCCAAACGCTTCACCAAATGCTTCATCCAAACGCTTCATCCAAACGCTTCATCCAAACGCTTCATCCAAACGCTTCGCCAAACGCTTCATCCAAACGCTTCGCCAAACGCTTCATCCAAACGCTTCGCCAAACGCTTCACCAAAAGCTTCATCCAAACGCTTCGCCAAACGCTTCATCCAAACGCTTCGCCAAACGCTTCATCCAAACGCTTCGCCAAACGCTTCGCCAAACGCTTCATCCAAACGCTTCATCCAAACGCTTCGCCAAACGCTTCACCAAAAGCTTCATCCAAACGCTTCGCCAAACGCTTCGCCAAACGCTTCATCCAAACGCTTCGCCAAACGCTTCATCCAAACGCTTCGCCAAACGCTTCATCCAAACGCTTCGCCAAACGCTTCATCCAAACACTTCGCCAAACGCTTCGCCAAACGCTTCACCAAAAGCTTCATCCAAACGCTTCGCCAAACGCTTCACCAAAAGCTTCATCCAAACGCTTCGCCAAACGCTTCACCAAACGCTTCATCCAAACGCTTCGCCAAACGCTTCACCAAACGCTTCATCCAAACGCTTCACCAAACGCTTCACCCAAACGCTTCATCCAAACGCTTCGCCAAACGTTTGTCTTTTTTTTAATATTAGTCTTTATTTTGCTTCTCTGCTTACGGCTCACCCTCTGTGCGGCTCACGCTCTGCAAATTACAACGCGGGTGTTGTGTTAAACTCAGGTGTTGTGTTGTTGTCGGGTGTTGTGTTGTCATCGGGTTGTGTTGTCGTCGGGTGTTGTGTTAAACTCAGGTGTTGTGTTGTCGTCGGGTGTTGTGTTGTCGTCGGGTGTTGTGTTGTCGTCGGGTTGTGTTGTTGTCGGGTGTTGTGTTGTTGTCGGGTTGTGTTGTTGTCGGGTGTTGTGTTGTTGTCGGGTGTTGTGTTTTTGTCGGGTGTTGTGTTGTTGTCGTGTTGTGTTGTTGTCGGGTGTTGTGTTGTTGTCGGGTGTTGTGTTTTTGTCGGGTATTGTGTTGTTGTCGTGTTGTGTTGTTGTCGGGTGTTGTGTTGTTGTCGTGTTGTGTTGTTGTCGGGTGTTGTGTTGTTGTCGGGTGTTGTGTTTTTGTCGGGTGTTGTGTTGTTGTCGTGTTGTGTTGTTGTCGGGTGTTGTGTTGTTGTTGGGTTGTGTTGTTGTCGGGTGTTGTGTTTTTGTTGGGTTGTGTTGTTGTTGGGTGTTGTGTTGTTGTCGGGTGTTGTGTTGTTGTCGGGTGTTGTGTTGTTGTTGGGTTGTGTTGTTGTCGGGTTGTGTTGTTGTCGGGTGTTGTGTTTTTGTTGGGTTGTGTTGTTGTCGGGTGTTGTGTTGTTGTCGGGTGTTGTGTTTTTGTCGGGTATTGTGTTGTTGTCGTGTTGTGTTGTTGTCGGGTGTTGTGTTGTTGTTGGGTTGTGTTGTTGTCGGGTGTTGTGTTTTTGTTGGGTTGTGTTGTTGTTGGGTGTTGTGTTGTTGTCGGGTGTTGTGTTGTCATCGGGTTGTGTTGTCGTCGGGTGTTGTGTTAAACTCAGGTGTTGTGTTGTCGTCGGGTGTTGTGTTGTCGTCGGGTGTTGTGTTGTCGTCGGGTTGTGTTGTTGTCGGGTGTTGTGTTGTTGTCGGGTTGTGTTGTTGTCGGGTGTTGTGTTGTTGTCGGGTGTTGTGTTTTTGTCGGGTGTTGTGTTGTTGTCGTGTTGTGTTGTTGTCGGGTGTTGTGTTGTTGTCGGGTGTTGTGTTTTTGTCGGGTATTGTGTTGTTGTCGTGTTGTGTTGTTGTCGGGTGTTGTGTTGTTGTTGGGTTGTGTTGTTGTCGGGTGTTGTGTTGTTGTCGGGTGTTGTGTTTTTGTCGGGTGTTGTGTTGTTGTCGTGTTGTGTTGTTGTTGGGTGTTGTGTTGTTGTCGGGTGTTGTGTTGCGCTGAGGCTAACACAAAAGCTGTGAGTGGCTAACAGGCTAATGCTCAGAAACCAGGTCAGGCTAAAGTTTCTGCTGCTTCAACTGAAGCTCCGTCCTGAAACACGAGGATCTGAAACACGAGGATCTGAGGCTTGTGTTTCAGGAGGAAGTGAAACGATGAAGTTTCATGTTTAAAGTTCTGCAGACGGACAAGAGCCGAGGTTCACAGAGCTGCTCAGATCCTCCACATGAGGAGCAGAAGAACCGAGAAGAAAAGACCACGAGAGTCTGAACATGACCGACAACCAGGATTAAACCAGGACTAAACCAGGTCTAAACCAGGACTAAACCAGGACAGAACCAGGACAGAACCAGGACTAAACCAGGACTAAACCAGGACTAAACCAGGACAGAACCAGGACAGAACCAGGACTAAACCAGGACTAAACCAGGACTAAACCAGGACAGAAACAGGACTAAACCAGGACTAAACCAAACCCTTTTTTTCATCATAATCTGTGAGGATCAGTGGGTTTAAGTCCAGACTGGAGCCGAGTCTCGGGTCTGTGGAAAACCTGTTTTGTTGAATAAATTAAAGAGTCTCTGAGCCTGGAGCAAACGCGGAATATTCAGGAAAAACACGGAGAAGACGTTCCTGAGCCGAGACTCCACACGGGCCTCAGTCTCATGGAAACACACGACAAACAAAACGTCAAAGCCTTTCAGGAAAACATTTACAGGAAAAAGTGACCGTCTCGTTGTTCAGGGTCAACATTTCACTTCCTCGTCTGTACCTCGTTCTCCTGCGTTCCTTTTCCCGCTGTGACCCTGATGTTTCACACTGAACCCCAAAAACACACAAGCTGCTCTCAAACTGTTCACAGCGTCGCCCACGGCCAAATGTTCAGGGACATGTTCCAGAATGTTTCTTTAACTGCCCCTCAGCTCCAGACCCAGAGCGTCACCCATCACCAGCTGTGAACACCAGGGGGCACTTTCATCTCCAGCTGTCTGGAGCTTTTGAACCACCTCCTCCAGCTTCTCCAAGAGTTTCTGTCGTTCATCAAACCAAACTCTTTTTATCGGAGTTTTGTTTTCTTCTCTGACTGAACCTTCGTCTCTCTGTTTCTGTCTCGGTTTTTCGGAGCGAAAAATGTGAAGCTTCTGTAAAAATAATGACCTGAACATTTCTCTCCATTTGAGGAGCTGCGTATGAAGTTTTGATGATTCTCGGGGGGTTAAAGACGAACGAGAAGAATTTGTGAAGAAAAGTTGAAAAATATGTTGAAAATTACAGGGGACGTGTCTCATTTCTCTTTCCTCGATTCCTTCTCCTCGATTCTGCAGGAAGTGTTTGAGGAAGTCCCGCCCACAGAGGAGACACAGGGAGGAGAGGAGGAGGAGAGGAGGAGAGGAACAGAAGAGAGGAGAAAGGAGCAGAGGAGGAGAGAGGAGAGGAGGAAAGGAGGACAGGAGAAAGGAGAGAGGACAGGAAGAGAGGAAAAAAGAGAGAGGAGAGCAGAGCAGAGGAGAGAGGAAGAGAGGAGAAAGAAAGGAGAGGAGCATGTTTTTCTGACACTTTCAACAAAATAAAGGTGTTTTCTTTTCGTTTTATCGGAGGAGTTCTGGCCTCCTGCTCTACATCACGGTTGCTATGGCAACAGTGATGGAATTCCCCGTTGTGATGTCATGATTTCCAACCAGGAAGTAAAATCTGAAACTTTAAAAAAATGGCCAAACTGGGAGAAAAAGTGTAAAATGTTTTATGAAATCTCAAATGTGACGTTAACTGTTTGGGTCAAATGTGCGGTCCAACCTCACCCTGTCCAACGGCTCAGAACCGGCTCAGAACCAGCTCAGAACCGGCTCAGAACCAGTTTTATTTCTGAGTTAAATAAAACGTCTTTGTCACATCGGTAAATGAATCCAGAATATTGAAGAAGAGTCCTGTTCTCACACGAGTTCTGAAATGTGACTCTTCGTTTGTCACTTCAGATTTCAGTGTTTTTGTTCTTCTGACGTGTTTAAACGTGAACTTTGAACTTTGAACTGAATCTGGTCCAAACGCAGGATCTGTGAGGAAAACCAAACTAAAGTCTTCAGTCTTTAGTTTCCTCAGTTTTCCTCTGGGTCTGAACACATCTCCAGAGATAAACAGAAGAGTCCAGGAAACCCATGAGCTCTAACAGGAATGAAGAACCCCAGAGACCTCCTGACCTTTCCACAGTCCAGGAGACGGAGACACAGAGGGACAGAGGATTTATGACGCGCGGGAAAGAGCGTTTGGAAAAGACGTGAAAATGTCAGATTAAGAAAATGTCGTTAAAGAGACTTGTGTAGTGAAAATGTTCCACAGTGTTCAGCTGTCGCCAACAAAACAAGAACAAAACAAGAAGTTTGGGTTAAGACTAAACCAGGACTAAACTAGGACTAAACCAGGCCTAAACCAGGCCTAAACCAGGCCTAAACCAGGCCTAAACCAGGCCTAAACCAGGACTAATCAACGACTAAACGAGGACTAAACCAGGACTAAACCAGACATACAAACACACTGAGGAGACACACAAACACTGAGGACACTTTTATTGTGCGTCTGCACTGAGACAATCGTGAATAAACTGACATCCCTCTGTGACACGCAGAATCTGGCGCCTCCACCTCGGATTAAACGCTTTGTTTTGACGCACGTACAGGCGCAGGTACAGACGCAGGTACAGACGCAGGTACAGACGCACGTACAGACGCACGTACAGACGCAGGTACAGACACAGGTACAGACGCACGTACAGACGCACGCACAGACGCAGGTACAGACGCAGGTACAGACGCAGGTACAGACGCACGTACAGACGCAGGTACAGACGCACACACAGACGCAGGTACAGACGCACACACAGACGCAGGTACAGACGCACGTACAGACGCACACACAGACGCAGGTACAGACGCACGTACAGACGCAGGTACAGACGCAGGTACAGACGCAGGTACAGACGCACGTACAGACGCAGGTACAGACGCACACACAGACGCAGGTACAGACGCACGTACAGACGCAGGTACAGACGCAGGTACAGACGCACGTACAGACGCACGTACAGACGCAGGTACAGACACAGGTACAGACGCACGTACAGACGCAGGTACAGACGCACACACAGACGCAGGTACAGACGCACGTACAGACGCACGTACAGACGCACACACAGACGCAGGTACAGACGCAGGTACAGACGCAGGTACAGACGCAGGTACAGACGCACGTACAGACGCAGGTACAGACGCACACACAGACGCAGGTACAGACGCACGTACAGACGCAGGTACAGACGCAGGTACAGACGCACGTACAGACGCAGGTACAGACGCACGTACAAGCGCAGGTACAGACGCACGTACAAGCGCAGGTACAGACGCAGGTACAGACGCACACACAGACGCAGGTACAGACGCAGGTACAGACGCAGGTACAGACGCAGGTACAGACGCAGGTACAGACGCACACACAGACGCACACACAGACGCAGGTACAGACGCACGTACAGACGCACACACAGACGCAGGTACAGACGCACGTACAGACGCAGGTACAGACGCACACACAGACGCAGGTACAGACGCACGTACAGACGCAGGTACAGACGCAGGTACAGACGCACGTACAGACGCAGGTACAGACGCACGTACAAGCGCAGGTACAGACGCACGTACAAGCGCAGGTACAGACGCAGGTACAGACGCACACACAGACGCACGTACAGACGCAGGTACAGACGCAGGTACAGACGCACGCACAGACGCAGGTACAGACGCAGGTACAGACGCAGGTACAGACGCACGCACAGACGCAGGTACAGACGCACGTACAGACGCAGGTACAGACGCACGTACAGACGCAGGTACAGACGCAGGTACAGACGCACGTACAGACGCACACACAGACGCAGGTACAGACGCAGGTACAGACGCACGTACAGACGCAGGTACAGACGCAGGTACAGACGCAGGTACAGACGCACGTACAGACGCAGGTACAGACGCACGTACAGACGCAGGTACAGACGCAGGTACAGACGCAGGTACAGACGCACGTACAGACGCAGGTACAGACGCACGTACAGACGCAGGTACAGACGCAGGTACAGACGCAGGCACAGACGCAGGTACAGACGCACGTACAGACGCACGTACAGACGCAGGTACAGACGCACGTACAGACGCACGTACAGACGCAGGTACAGACGCAGGTACAGACGCACACACAGACGCACACACAGACGCAGGTACAGACCCACGTACAGACGCAGGTACAGACGCACGTACAGACGCAGGTACAGACGCAGGTACAGACGCAGGTACAGACGCAGGTACAGGCGCAGGTACAGGCGCACGTACAGACGCAGGTACAGACGCAGGTACAGACGCACACACAGACGCAGGTACAGACCCACGTACAGACGCATGTACAGACGCAGGTACAGACGCACACACAGACGCAGGTACAGACGCAGGTACAGACCCACGTACAGACGCAGGTACAGACGCAGGTACAGGCGCAGGTACAGACGCACGTACAGACGCAGGTACAGACGCAGGTACAGGCGCAGGTACAGACGCACGTACAGACGCAGGTACAGACGCACACACAGACGCAGGTACAGACGCAGGTACAGACCTACGTACAGACGCACGTACAGACGCACGTACAGACGCACACACAGACGCAGGTACAGACGCACGTACAGACGCAGGTACAGACGCACGTACAGACGCAGGTACAGACGCACGTACAGACGCACACACAGACGCAGGTACAGACGCACGTACAGACGCAGGTACAGACCCACGTACAGACGCACGTACAGACCCACACGTAGTCCCACACGTACCTTGTGCAGTTTCCACATGGCGCCCAGCGCTTTGACCTCGTGCGTGCCGTGTTTTCCCTCCTCGAGGCACTGGTAGCACACCGGGGTCTTGCACTGGACGCAGTACATGCTCAGGTTCTCCAGCTCGTGCTCGGTGCACGTGGAGATCTTGCGGGGGCTCGTGCGCCGGCTGATGCGGCCCTGGGCCGGTGGCACGAGGCGGTGTTTGGCCAGAGGTCCGCGCGGCGGGTGGCAGCGCAGGCGGCACGGGTCGCAGTAGAACACGTCACACTGTTCGCACATGACCGTGGCTTCCGTGGGGGTTTTCTCGCACAGCTGACACCGCAGCGCCGCCGCTTTGCTCTGCTGGTACCGCTCCACCACCGCCTCCAGGACGCGGTTCCGCGGGAAGCCGCGCAGACCGCGCTCGTCCAGCGTCAGGCTGCGGTGGCACTGCGGGCACGTGATGCAGGAGTTCCGCGGCACCGGCGTCAGAGCCCCGGGAGGATGGGGCATCAGGTGCTGCGGGGCCGCGGGGGGAAACACCCGTACCCCGTTTGGAGACTTCTGGCACGGCGTGGTGGGTGCGCTCACGAAGCCCCCGTAGGAGCCGTAGCCGCTGTCCGCCTCGCTGTAGAGGCTCATCTTGTCCAGGTCCAGATAATCATAGTCCGACACCGCGGAGCCGGACGCGCGGCTCTGAGGCGACTCCGCGTCCGGGGTCTGCACGAGGATGTTCCGCGCGCACGCCAGGCAGATGTTGTGGGAGCACGGGAGGATGATGGGCTCCCGGTAAAACGAGCCGCACACCGGACACTTGAGCTCCTCCTCCATCTCGTCCATGGCTCTGCTCTGCGCGGCGCCGGGCTTCGTCCGGGACTCAATCTTGGTTTAGAGGGACCTCAGGTCCAGTCCTGGCCTGATCCTGCTGTGGATCTGGTACTGGTTTAGTCCTGCTTTGGGCCTGGTTCAGTCTTGGTTTAGACCTGGTTTAGTCCCGGTTTAATCCCGATTTAGTCCTGGTTTTAGTCCTGGTTTAGTCCTGGTTTAGTCCCGGTTTAGTCCCGGTGCAGAGATGCGTAGTCCTCGCGCGTCCCGTGCGTCTGTGAGTCTAACCTTGAGCTCGAGGCAGACGGTGCTCGAGCTCGTCTGTGATTGGTCAGATCTGTGTGTAGCGCTGGGCTCTGATTGGCCGAACAGCGGATTCCCACAAACCACTGGGCGCATGAATAATGCGTCTCAATGAACCAGATCACAAACCGTGTGTGTGTGTGCGTGTGTGTGCGTGTGCGTGTGTGGGTGTGCGTGTGTGTGCGTGTGTGTGTGTGCGTGTGCGTGCGTGTGCGTGTGTGTGCGTGTGTGTGTGTGCGTGTCTGTGTGTGTCTGTGGGTCGTGTCAAATATGGGTGAACGCACACATCAGTTATTGGTGGTTGAAGTGTCTTGCTCAAAGACACAATAACAGGGGTCAGACATGGACGAGTCAAAATGAAAATACTTCACCGAGTTACAGTGAAACTTTTTACATCTTATTTGTGTCGTCGTATTTTAAAGAAACTTTTCCTTTGGTCGTCTCAGTTCAGACGCGCTCGGACTTTTCCAGGGAATCCAACCCCCAACCGACAGATCAGAGGAAAGTACCCAGGAAAGTTCCACAGTGGACCTTTATATGTGCACCATGAGTGTGTACTTGTACTTCATATGTGTATTTGTACTTCATTTGTGTATTTGTACTTCATTTGTGTACTTGTACTTCATTTGTGTACTTGTACTTCATGTAAACACCTGAGCGACAGGAGCGGCTGCCATGGCAACAGGACTCCTACGACAAACACTGAGTCTCTGATTACAGCTGCATGTCCTCCACAGAGACACAGAGACAGAGACACAGAGACAGACACGGAGACACAGAGAGACAGAGACAGAGACACAGAGAAACAGAGACACAGAGACAGAGACACAGAGACACAGAGAAACAGAGACACAGAGAAACAGAGACACAGAGACACAGAGACAGAGACACAGAGAAACAGAGACACAGAGACAGAGACACAGAGACACAGAGACAGAGACACAGAGAAACAGAGACAGAGAGAAACAGAGACACAGACAGAGACACAGAGACACAGAGAGACAGACACAGAGACAGACACGGAGACACAGAGAGACAGACACAGAGACACAGACAGAGACATAGACACAGAGACACAGAGAAACAGAGACACAGAGACAGAGAGAAACAGAGACACAGAGACACAGAGACAGACACAGAAACACAGAGAGACAGACACAGAGAGACAGACACGGAGACACAGAGAGACAGACACAGAGACACAGAGAAACAGAGACACAGACAGAGACACAGAGACACAGAGACAGACACGGAGACACAGAGAGACAGAGACAGAGACACAGAGACAGACACGGAGACACAGAGAGACAGACACAGAGACAGAGACACAGAGACAGACACGGAGACACAGAGAGACAGACACAGAGACAGAGACACAGAGACAGACACGGAGACACAGAGACAGAGACACAGAGACAGACACGGAGACACAGAGAGACAGACAGAGACACAGAGACACAGAGACACAGACAGAGACACAGAGACACAGAGAAACAGAGACACAGACACAGAGACACAGAGAAACAGAGACACAGAGACAGAGAGAAACAGAGACAGACAGAGACACAGAGACAGAGACACAGACACAGACAGAGACACAGAGACAGACACAGAGACACACACAGAGACACAGAGACAGAGACACAGACAGAGACACAGACAGAGACACAGAGACAGACACGGAGACACAGAGACACAGAGACAGAGACAGACACAGAGACACAGACAGAGACACAGAGACAGAGACACAGAGACAGAGACACAGACAGAGACACAGAGACAGACATGGAGACACAGAGAGACAGAGACAGAGACACAGAGACAGACACACAGAGACAGACACAGAGACACAGAGAAACAGAGACACAGACAGAGACACAGAGACACAGAGACAGAGACAAAGACAGAGACACAGACACAGAGACACAGAGACAGACACGGAGACACAGAGAGACAGACACAGAGACAGACATGGAGACACAGAGAGACAGACACAGAGACACAGAGAAACAGAGACACAGAGACAGACACAGAGACACAGAGACACAGAGACACAGAGAAACAGAGACACAGAGACACAGAGAAACAGAGAAACAGAGACACAGCGACACAGAGACAGACACAGAGACAGAGACAGACACGGAGACACAGAGAGACAGACACAGACACAGAGAAACAGAGACACAGACACAGACACAGAGACACAGCGACACAGAGACAGACACGGAGACACAGAGAGACAGACACAGAGAAACAGAGACACAGACACAGAGAAACAGAGACACAGATACAGAGACACAGAGAAACAGAGACAGAAAGAAACAGAGAGAGACACACAGAGACAGAGACATGGAAACAGAGACACAGACACAGAGACACAGAGAGAAAGAGAGACAGAGACACAGAGACAGAAAGAGAGACAGAGACACAGACACAGAGACACAGACACAGAGAAAGACCAGGACTAAACCAGGTCTAAACCAGGTCTAAACCAGGACTAAACCAGGACTAAACCAGGTCTAAACCAGGTCTAACTCAGACCAGGACAGTTCTGAGCTCAGCCTTAAAACTTCATCATTTCCCAAATCTGTTGTTTTTGCTCAAATATTTCCAGAGGATTTATACAAACTGAACCGACACAGACCAAATGTTCATCCGTCTGCTTCTCCTCCTCCTCTTCTCCTCCTCTTCTCCTCCTCTCCTCCTCCTCTCCTCCTCCTCCTCCTCTCCTCCTCCTCTCCTCTCCTCCTCCTCTCCTCCTCCTCCTCTCCTCCTCCTCTCCTCTCCTCCTCCTCCTCCTCCTCTCCTCCTCCTCCTCTTCTCCTCCTCCTCTTCTCCTCCTCCTCTCCTCTCCTCCTCTCCTCCTCCTCCTCCTCTCCTCCTCCTCCTCTTCTCCTCCTCCTCTCCTTCTCTCCTCCTCCTCCTCCTCCTCCTCCTCCTCTTCTCCTCCTCCTCTCCTCTCCTCCTCTCCTCCTCCTCCTCTCCTCCTCTTCTCCTCCTCCTCTCCTCTCCTCCTCCTCTCCTCCTCCTCCTCCTCTCCTCCTCTCCTCTCCTCCTCCTCCTCCTCCTCTCCTCCTCCTCCTCTTCTCCTCCTCCTCTCCTCTCCTCCTCTCCTCCTCCTCCTCCTCTCCTCCTCCTCTCCTCCTCCCTCTCCTCCTCCTCCCTCTCCTCCTCCTCTCCTCCTCCTCTCCTCCTCCTCTCCTCCTCCTTCTCTCTTCCTCTCTCCTCCTCTCCTTCTCCTCCTCTCCTCCTCTCTTCCTCTCTCCTCCTCCTCTCCTCCTCCTCCTCTCTTCCTCTCTCCTCCTCCTCTCCTCCTCCTCTCCTCCTCCCCTCCTCCTCCTCTCCTCCTCCTTCTCTCTTCCTCTCTCCTCCTCTCCTTCTCCTCCTCTCCTCCTCTCTTCCTCTCTCCTCCTCCTCTCCTCCTCCTCCTCTCTTCCTCTCTCCTCCTCCTCTCCTCCTCCTCTCCTTCTCCTCCTCTCCTCCTCTCTCCTCCTCCTCTCCTCCTCTCCTCCTCCTCCTCTCCTCCTCCTCTCCTCCTCTCCTCCTCTCCTTCTCCTCCTCTCCTCCTCTCTCCTCCTCCTCTCCTCCTCTCCTCTCCTCCTCTTCCTCCTGTTCCTGATGACAGTTGGACTTGTTTCCTCTGTGTTTGGAGATGTTCTGAGGCTCTTCCTGTGGTGGAGGAGCTCAGATGGAGGTCTGGAGAAGAGCTTTGGTCCAATCTTCTGTAAACACCAGAAACTTATTAAGAAAATCAATCTGGAATCACTTCTTTTTTCTTCTCCTTTACGACTTTGAAGAACATTTGTAATGGAGACGCACAGTCCGGGACGTGACCTCAGACTCCGGGACGTGACCTCAAACTCCGGGACGTGACCTCAGGCTCCGGGATGTGACCTCAGGCTCCGGGACGTGACCTCAGGCTCTTAGTGTCTCTTTTCCATTTGGTTTTGCCCAGATCGCCACCTGCTGTTAGACTTTGGCATCTTCATGTTGACGGCGCTGAAGAAACAACAGAACGCTCCTCTGTCTCCATTTCTCCCCCTTTTCTCCTCCTCTTCCCTCTTTTATTTCTGTCTCTCTCCATCTTTATACTCTTTCTTCTCTCACTTCAATTCTCTCCCACTAAACCAGGTCTAAACCAGGTCTAAACCAGGTCTAAAACAGGACCAAGACAGGTCTAAACCAGGACTAAACCAGGTCTAAACCAGGTCTAAAACAGGACCAAGACAGGTCTAAACCAGGACTAAACCAGGTCTAAACCAGGTCTAAACCAGGTCTAAACCAGGTCTAAAACAGGACCAAGACAGGTCTAAACCAGGACTAAACCAGGTCTAAACCAGGTCTAAACCAGGTCTAAACCAGGTCTAAACCAGGTCTAAAACAGGACCAAGACAGGTCTAAACCAGGTCTAAACCAGGTCTAAACCAGGTCTAAACCAGGACTAAACCAGGACTAAACCAGGTCTAAACCAGGTCTAAACCAGGTCTAAAACAGGTCTAAAACAGGACCAAGACAGGTCTAAATCAGGACTAAACCAGGTCTAAACCAGGTCTAAACCAGGACTAAACCAGGACTAAACCAGGTCTAAACCAGGTCTAAACCAGGTCTAAACCAGGACTAAACCAGGACTAAACCAGGTCTAAACCAGGTCTAAACCAGGTCTAAACCAGGACTAAACCAGGTCTAAACCAGGTCTAAACCAGGTCTAAACCAGGACTTCCCTCTCTCCTCTTCTTCTCTTTAGTCTCTTTCTCTCTGGTTCAGATGCCCTCTCAGCTCGTCCTTTCTTCACCTTCTTCTCTCGTTCTTTCTGCTGCTGAGGACCTCAGGGGCCCAGAGGAGGTCAAGGCTCAGGTCTAAACTCCACGTTAAGGTAAATCTGTCTGTCGTCCAGGAGAAATTCAGTTTGTTGACTGGACAAAGGTTTATTTTAGTCGAATCCATTTCTCATCCAAGCTGCTTCTTTAGTTCTGGTCAGATCTGGTGGACAATGCCTTATATCTGCCTGAAGGGGGCGCTAACTACAATGAAGCTCCTCTGACTCTACCACACACACATGTGTTTACAGTTTATATCAGCAGAAACATTCAGGCCCCTGATGGAGCTTCACCACCTCTGGACCTCACATGGACCTCATTGGGGCGTCACCTGGGCATTATCTGGGCATCAGCAGGGCCTCACTCAGGCCTCATCTGGACCTCACCAGAACCTCATCCGGACCTCATCGGGACCTGACCTGGACCTGACCTGGGCCTCACTGTTGTTCTGTTTGTTTTGATTTCAGTCTGAGTTGGAGTTGTCTCTGCACATGCTCCGTCAGAGGTTCCTGGATGTTTAGACCGGTTGTTATGGTAACTATGGCACAGATATGGAAGGAGCGAAACATGGAGCAACTTTGCAAACTTAAGGCTTTTTAACGGGTTTTTAACAGTTTTTAACAGGTTTCAGAACATGAGACTGTGGAGCTCTGCCACAGCTTCAGGAAAAGTTGTTTTTAACAGTTGAAAAATAAAACACAGAGTCACAGTTTAGTTCAAGAGCGACAAAAACACCACAGAGCCGAGCCTGGGGTTAAAATGTGGCTGTATTAAACCATAGACTGATTTATTCTGTTTATAAGTATAAAATATTTTTACTTCAAAAGTCCTGTAGGAGTTTGAGTGGTTTTGGTAAAGTATCTGCTCCTGCCGTATCTGTCGTCTACAGGCCACAGGATCCAGGAGACTCTCAGGAAAACCCTGTGAGAGTCTCCTGGATCCTCATCTCCGGGACACTGGAATATCCAGGAGACTGAAACCAGGATCCTGCGTCTACACGGACACAGAACCAGGAGACTCAAAAAACCCAATCAGACCCGGGAGACTCGAGCGCCTGTAAACGCACACGTTCTATTTTCACCACAAACAGCCGTGAGTTCACATGAGCTGAAGTGTTCCTGGAGTCTTCTCAGTGTGACTCAGAGGAAGAGGAGGAGGAAGAGCAGAGATTGTGCTGTACAAGGGTTTGATTCCCTCTCACACTCCCACTCACACTTCAGCTCCATCCACACACAGACCCACCGTGTGCGTAAAGAGCGCCCCCTCTGGACTCGGAGTTTAAAAATAGCTTAGAAACAGGTGCAACTGTGACGTGAAACCAAATGTGACTGAGGTCTTCAGAGGAGACGAACCCTGGACCTGCTCTGTGTTTGTAAATGTGAGTCAGCGTCACAGGGATGAAGGAGGATCTGATGTTTCTCCAACATGTGGACACGGTCTTTCAGTCAAATGTGTGAAGATCTGTGGAGTTAGAGCAAAGAAAACAACTTTCATAAGTCGACTAAATATTGATGGACAAAAGGTTCACAGGAGAGACTCTGAGGGTCTGAGTAAAAAACAAATACAAATATATTTAGAGTTCATTTCACTTGTTTTCTTTGCTGACATTTCTATGGAAGATCATTTGTTTTATCACATTTTGAATTTTAAATATTTTTAACTGTGAAAAAACATGTTTGAATTATTTTTCTATTGAATTTTAGTTGCTGAAATTTAAGTGTTCATATTCAAAGTGTTTTAAATTCAATATAAAAAAAATCACCTTTTAAATATTCGGCACAAATATTTTCATTTTGGCTCCAAATTTGCTCCTGTAACCGTGAACATCACGAGCTTCAGTTGAGCTTAGTCCACTTCTTTACTCCTCAGAGCAGAGCTGTGTTCTTCTTCTAACTCTCCCTGAACAGGACCTGAGCCTGTAGAACCTGAAGCATCAGAAGTTTTCAGTCAGACGTGTCACTGTTGGACCTGTGGACTTTATAACGAAGTCACGTTCTGTTTGTGAAAAGCAGAGAGCTCCTCCTCACGTGAATCAGCGAGACGTGAAGTTCTCTGTGGGCTTCTGAACAGGCCTGTGTGAAGTTCTCTGTGGGCTTCTGAACAGGCCTGTGTGAAGTTCTCTGTGGGCTTCTGAACAGGCCTGTGTGAAGTTCTCTGTGGGCTTCTGAACAGGCCTGTGTGAAGTTCTCTGTGGGCTTCTGAACAGGCCTGTGTGAAGTTCTCTGTGGGCTTCTGAACAGGCTCTTGTGCTTCTGGAGCTGTAAAAATAGACTGGAAATGGGACTGAGAGAGAAGGAGAACAGTGAAAAACTTTTATTGTACATATATGCTGCACTTTTACTTTTACTTTTATTGTACATAATAGTTTTTTTTTGGTATTTTATATTTTATATTTTGTATTTTGTATTTTTGCTCCACCGGAACAGTGTGTTACATTAGAGTCTATCTTTAAGTCTATTTCTAAATTATTATTTTCTTACCCATTATCTATTATCTTGTTTTATTGCATGTTCCATTTTCCTGCTGTTCTTGAACTGTGCGTTGCAACACTCGAATTTCCCCACTGTGGGACTAATAAAGGCGTATCTTATCTTATCTTATCTTATCTTATCTTATCTTAAAATGAAGCACACCTGGCACTCACTGGTCCACAGTAACACCAGGACCTCCTCTCTCATGTGGGTTGCTGGTTCAAAGCTGAAATCCAGTGTGTTTAAACCTAAAATGTCTCTGATCTGAACGGTCACTCCCTAAACCCCAGAGTCAGTGCTAGTGCAGCCTCTGCAGCTCAGGGAGGGAATTCTGGAGGTTCTGAGCTTCACATGAGCCTGTCCATAAACTCCAACATTTAGGACTTTTTCCAAGTCAAAAGATCTAATGTTTTGTTTAAATAGTCATTTGTCGGGGCGATGGTTCTCCTTTTCTTCATTATACTTAAGATAAGATAATATAAGATAAGATAAGATACGCCTTTATTAGTCCCACAGTGGGGAAATTCCAGTGTTGCAACGCACAGTTCAAGTATGGGGTGCCGTTTGTAAAGCGGCTCGTGCTGAAAATTACAGCAACATTTTGTCACATTTAGCCTTAAACAATGTTTTAAAAACGGGTGTAAATTTTTAAAACTCAATTTTTTGCACATTTATAACAATATTTGTCATCTTAGAGATATTTTAAATAGTTAAATCCAAATGTTAAATGTAACACCTAAATGTTAAATGTTAAACCTAAATGCTTGAATCTAAATCTAAATGTTAAATTTAAATCTAAATCTAAATGTTAAATCTAAATCTAAATGTTGAATCTAAATCTAAATGTTAAATCTAAATCTTAAATCTAAATCTAAATGTTAAATATAAATGTTAAATATAAATCTAAATGTTAAATCTAAATCTATATCTAAATGTTAAATCTAAATCTAAATGTTAAATCTAAATGTTAAATCTAAATCTAAATGTTAAATCTAAATGTTAAATCTAAATCTAAATGTTAAATCTAAATCTAAATCTAAATGTTAAATCTAAATGTTAAATCTAAATCTAAATGTTAAATCTAAATCTAAATGTTAAATCTAAATGTTAAATATAAATCTAAATGTTAAATCTAAATCTATATCTAAATGTTAAATCTAAATCTAAATGTTAAATCTAAATGTTAAATCTAAATCTAAATCTAAATGTTAAATCTAAATCTAAATGTTAAATATAAATCTAAATGTTAAATCTAAATCTATATCTAAATGTTAAATCTAAATCTAAATGTTAAATCTAAATCTAAATGTTAAATCTAAATGTTAAATCTAAATCTAAATGTTAAATCTAAATGTTAAATCTAAATGTTAAATCTAAATCTAAATGTTAAATCTAAATCTAAATGTTAAATCTAAATGTTTCGGGTGAAACTAAATATTTAGCTAATATGCAAATTCCACTTTGGCCACAACCACCAGCCACAAGGGGGCACACTTTGACTGACTTTGACATCCTTCCTCTTATGGTTGGTCTGCAAACATGTCTGAATCATCCTTAGCAGAAAACATCGGCAGAGCCGTTCTGACGGCAATACAGAATTTCTCTACAGCGACAGCAACCCCCACAGGGCTACCCCCACAGGGCTACCCCCACAGGGCTACCACCACAGGGCTACCCCACAAGGCTACCCCCCACAGGGCTACCCCACAGGGCTACCCCACAGGGCTACCCCCACAGGGCTACCCCCCACAGGGCTACCCCCACACAGGGCTACCCCACAAGGCTACCCCCCACAGGGCTACCCCACAGGGCTACCCCCACAGGGCTACCCCCACAGGGCTACCCCCCACAGGGCTACCCCACAGGGCTACCCCCACAGGGCTACCCCCACACAGGGCTACCCCACAGGGCTACCACCACAGGGCTACCACCACAGGGCTACCCCCACAGGGCTACCCCCACAGGGCTACCCCCACACAGGGCTACCCCACAGGGCTACCACCACAGGGCTACCCCCACAGGGCTACCCCCACAGAGCTACCCCCCACAGGGCTACCCCACAGGGCTACCCCCACAGAGCTACCCCCACACAGGGCTACCCCACAGGGCTACCACCACAGGGCTACCCCCACAGGGCTACCCCCACAGAGCTACCCCCCACAGGGCTACCCCACAGGGCTACCCCCACAGGGCTACCCCCACACAGGGCTACCCCACAGGGCTACCACCACAGGGCTACCCCCACAGGGCTACCCCACAGGGCTACCCCCACAGAGCTACCCCCCACAGGGCTACCCCACAGGGCTACCCCCACAGGGCTACCCCCACACAGGGCTACCCCCACAGGGCTACCCCCACACAGGGCTACCCCACAGGGCTACCACCACAGGGCTGCCCCCACAGGGCTACCCCACAGGGCTACCCCCACAGAGCTACCCCCCACAGGGCTACCCCCACAGGGCTACCCCCACAGGCCAGCTCGGTAGGTGTCTGTGTTCTCCAAATCAGTAGCATTGGATTCTTGTCAAGGCTAACTTAACTAAACTAGCTAACTGCAGCTGGTAGAGATTTGCGTTAGGGTTACAGCTAACGGAGGCTACTCATGGCTCGAAATGAACGGTGTAATAATTCTCTTATTGGAGAGTAAAGTTCACAAGGATGTCGTTTAATCATAACGGTGTCATGTAACATTACCCACATAGCCTTCTCGTGTTAAATAAAACATTAGCGGCTAGCTAAAGTATAGTATACCGAGTGGTATGATGCTGCAGTGGAGGTGGTGAGTGTGGTTGGCCCAGGTGTGTTACTGTAGCTGGTGGAAGCCTCAAGAGACATTAACAACATATTAGAAACATTATTTTTCATGTGTTTATACACACAGCAGTGGAAAAAAAAAAACAGGGATGTGTTTGGCAAAGGAAGGAAGTGCAAATTTAGTGCACCACCAGATATGCAATTAACAGATGCGTAATACATGCACAGCACGCAATATTAAAACGTGTACAAACCACCATCCATATCTATATAGACACGGAATAATATTGCCATGTCATGAGAAGTTTTCCGGGCAAATGGACCATTTTAAGGACTTAGACTTAGTCTAGCTAGCCGCTGATGTTTTATTTAACACGAGAAGGCTATGTGGGTAATATGACACCGTTATGATTAAACGACATCCTTGTGAACTTGAGTCTCCAATAAGAGAATTATTACACCGTTCATTTCGAGCCATGAGGAGCCTCCGTTAGCTGTAACCCTAACGCAAATCTCTACCAGCTGCAGTTAGCTAGTTTAGTTAAGTTAGCCTTGACAAGAATCCAATGCTACTGATTTGGAGAACACAGACACCTACCGAGCTGGCCTGTGGGGGTAGCCCTGTGGTGGTAGCCCTGTGGGGGTAGCCCTGTGGGGGTAGCCCTGTGGGGGTAGCCCTGTGGTGGTAGCCCTGTGGGGTAGCCCTGTAGGGGTAGCCCTGTGGGGGTAGCCCTGTGGGGGTAGCCCTGTGGGGGTAGCCCTGTGGGGGTAGCCCTGTGGGGTAGCCCTGTGGGGGGTAGCCTTGTGGGGTAGCCCTGTGGTGGTAGCCCTGTGGGGGTAGCCCTGTGGTGGTAGCCCTGTAGGGAGTAGCCCTGTGGTGGTAGCCCTGTGGGGGTAGCCCTGTGGGGGTAGCCCTGTGGGGTAGCCCTGTGGGGGTAGCCCTGTGGGGGTAGCCCTGTGGGGGTAGCCCTGTGGGGTAGCCCTGTGGGGGGTAGCCCTGTGGGGTAGCCCTGTGGGGGTAGCCCTGTGGTGGTAGTCCTGTGGGGGTAGCCCTGTGGGGTAGCCCTGTGGGGGGTAGCCTTGTGGGGTAGCCCTGTGGTGGTAGCCCTGTGGGGGTAGCCCTGTGGGGGTTGCTGTCGCTGTAGAGAAATTCTGTATTGCCGTCAGAACGGCTCTGCCGATGTTTTCTGCTAAGGATGATTCAGACATGTTTGCAGACCAACCATAAGAGGAAGGATGTCAAAGTCAGACAAAGTGTGCCCCCTTGTGGCTGGTGGTTGTGGCCATAGTGGAATTTGCATATTAGCTAAATATTTAGTTTCACCCGAAACATTTAGATTTAACATTTAGATTTAGATTTAACATTTAGATTTAGATTTAACATTTAGATTTAGATTTAACATTTAGATTTAACATTTAGATTTAGATTTAACATTTAGATTTAACATTTAGATTTAGATTTAACATTTAGATTTAGATTTAACATTTAGATTTAGATTTAACATTTAGATTTAACATTTAGATTTAGATTTAACATTTAGATTTAACATTTAGATTTAGATTTAACATTTAGATTTAACATTTAGATATAGATTTAGATTTAACATTTAGATTTAGATTTAACATTTAGATTTAGATTTAACATTTAGATTTAGATTTAGATTTAACATTTAGATTTAACCTTTAGATTTAACATTTAGATTTAGATTTAAATTTAACATTTAGATTTAGATTCAAGCATTTAGGTTTAACATTTAACATTTAGGTGTTACATTTAACATTTGGATTTAACTATTTAAAATATCTCTAAGATGACAAATATTGTTATAAATGTGCAAAAAATTGAGTTTTAAAAATTTACACCCGTTTTTAAAACATTGTTTAAGGCTAAATGTGACAAAATGTTGCTGTAATTTTCAGCACGAGCCGCTTTACAAACGGCACCCCATATTCAAGAACAGCAGGAAAATGGAACATGCAATAAAACAAGATAATAGATAATGGCTAAAAAAATAATAATTTAGAAATAGACTTAAAATAGACTCTAATTTTGTTCCGGTGGAGCAAAAATATAAAATACAAAATATAAAATATAAAATACCAAAAAAATACTATTATGTACAATAAAAGTAACAGTGCAGCATATGAACAGAGTAAATCTGAGTAAAGTGACTTCAGTATATTATGTTATTTACAGTAATGACTATGTTTATGTACAGACAGGATAAATATCAGTAAAGTGACATGAGTGAATTGTACCAGAGGTCTTCAGTATTGCACATAGATACAGTTGAATGACACATGTTCAGTGTTAACAGTGTTCACGTGTTCAGTGTTAACAGTGTTCACGTGTTCAGTGTTAACAGTGTTCACGTGTTCAGTGTTAACAGTGTTCACGTGTTCAGTGTTCACATGTTCAGTGTTAACAGTGTTCACACGTTCAGTGTTAACAGTGTTCACGTGTTCAGTGTTAACAGTGTTCACGCGTTCAGTGTTAACAGTGTTCACGCGTTCAGTGTTAACAGTGTTCACGCGTTCAGTGTTAACAGTGTTCACGTGTTCAGTGTTAACAGTGTTCACGTGTTCAGTGTTAACAGTGTTCACGTGTTCAGTGTTAACAGTGTTCACGTGTTCAGTGTTAACAGTGTTCACGTGTTCAGTGTTAACAGTGTTCACGTGTTCAGTGTTAACAGTGTTCACGTGTTCAGTGTTCACATGTTCAGTGTTAACAGTGTTCACACGTTCAGTGTTAACAGTGTTCACGTGTTCAGTGTTAACAGTGTTCACGCGTTCAGTGTTAACAGTGTTCACGTGTTCAGTGTTCACATGTTCAGTGTTAACAGTGTTCACACGTTCAGTGTTAACAGTGTTCACACGTTCAGTGTTAACAGTGTTCACGTGTTCAGTGTTAACAGTGTTCACGTGTTCAGTGTTCACATGTTCAGTGTTAACAGTGTTCACACGTTCAGTGTTAACAGTGTTCACGTGTTCAGTGTTAACAGTGTTCACGCGTTCAGTGTTAACAGTGTTCACGCGTTCAGTGTTAACAGTGTTCACGTGTTCAGTGTTAACAGTGTTCACGTGTTCAGTGTTAACAGTGTTCACACGTTCAGTGTTAACAGTGTTCACACGTTCAGTGTTAACAGTGTTCAGTGTTAACAGTGTTCACGTGTTCAGTGTTAACAGTGTTCACGTGTTCAGTGTTCACATGTTCAGTGTTAACAGTGTTCACACGTTCAGTGTTAACAGTGTTCACACGTTCAGTGTTAACAGTGTTCACGTGTTCAGTGTTAACAGTGTTCACGTGTTCAGTGTTAACAGTGTTCACACGTTCAGTGTTAACAGTGTTCACACGTTCAGTGTTAACAGTGTTCACGT
Organism: Taenioides sp. WSHXM2023; assembly: GCA_029959045.1. Taxonomy (NCBI): domain Eukaryota; kingdom Metazoa; phylum Chordata; class Actinopteri; order Gobiiformes; family Gobiidae; genus Taenioides; species Taenioides sp. WSHXM2023. The sequence goes on along the minus strand of CM057102.1, from coordinate 614,789 downwards.
GTTCAGTGTTAACAGTGTTCACGTGTTCAGTGTTAACAGTGTTCACACGTTCAGTGTTAACAGTGTTCACGTGTTCAGTGTTAACAGTGTTCACGTGTTCAGTGTTAACAGTGTTCACACGTTCAGTGTTAACAGTGTTCACACGTTCAGTGTTAACAGTGTTCACGTGTTCAGTGTTAACAGTGTTCACGTGTTCAGTGTTAACAGTGTTCACACGTTCAGTGTTAACAGTGTTCACACGTTCAGTGTTAACAGTGTTCACGTGTTCAGTGTTAACAGTGTTCACGTGTTCAGTGTTAACAGTGTTCACGTGTTCAGTGTTCACATGTTCAGTGTTAACAGTGTTCACACGTTCAGTGTTAACAGTGTTCACACGTTCAGTGTTAACAGTGTTCACGTGTTCAGTGTTAACAGTGTTCACGTGTTCAGTGTTAACAGTGTTCACGTGTTCAGTGTTAACAGTGTTCACACGTTCAGTGTTAACAGTGTTCACACGTTCAGTGTTAACAGTGTTCACGTGTTCAGTGTTAACAGTGTTCACGTGTTCAGTGTTAACAGTGTTCACACGTTCAGTGTTAACAGTGTTCACGTGTTCAGTGTTAACAGTGTTCACGTGTTCAGTGTTAACAGTGTTCACACGTTCAGTGTTAACAGTGTTCACACGTTCAGTGTTAACAGTGTTCACGTGTTCAGTGTTAACAGTGTTCATTATACAGTCTGACAGCAGCAGGAAGGAAAGACCTGTGAAATCTCTCCTTCCCACAGCGAGGGTGAATCAGTCTGTCACTGAAGCTGCTCTCCAGAGCAGACAGGGCGTCCTGCAGGGGGCGACACTCATGGTCCAGCATCAAACTCTTCTTAAACTGTTCCCTCGTACTTTAGTGTTTGTTTTGTGCGTTAAGAATTTTTACTTTTATGGAAATGTTTGAACTTTTTTCACAACACAATTGAAGATTTGCAGTAAAGTCAAAAGTATTTCTAAAGCACATTTAAGACAAAGACTGTGACCAAAGTGCTGTGCAGGTGAGTGTGTTTGGAGATGTTCACAGGCTCGGGGGGTGGGGCGGGCTACAGGCGAACAGGAGGTGCTCTGTTCACATGGAAATGAGTGAATCTGAGTCTTTGAGGATTTTATCTTTAGATCAGTCGAGATCAGCAGCTCCACGTCTGAAATGATCCTGGAGATCCTGGTGAAGGTGTGTTGAGTTTAAAAACACAGTGGAGCAGGGTTTGTGTGTTAAACATGTGAATGAAACAAAACACAACTCCAGGTGTTTATGATGACGAAACGACATTAGAACATCAGGGAACAGTTGAATATTGGACTGTGTGGAGGGCTGGGCTGTGTTTTTCTTGTCTATTTTTGTGTTTGTTCAAAAAAAAAATCAAAATTAAAATGGTCCCTTTAATACTTTCTGGTGGACTGCTGATTGTTTTTATTGTTTGTTCTTTTTTCTGTGATTTCAAACCGACTGCAGCACTTTGAGATTTGTTTTTCAAATGTCAAGTGCAAAATAAAAACAATCTGTGATTATTATTAGAAACAGAATGTGATTCAGACGTGACTCAGGAGCCTCCCACAGAAAACTGAAGTCCCGGAGCGTCCCGTGGATCTGAAGAAGAGCCAAACTGAAGCAGGAGACAGAGATCAGCATCCGCCCCTGAGCCAGAGGGTGGGAGGTTCCAACAGTGGGGATGTGACGCTCCGCAGATCTGACTGTACGATATGGTCAGTTTGTTCTTTTACAGCCAGGGCAAAATCTGACCAGAACTGAAGAAGCAGCTTGGATGAGCTGCCAAACGTATTCAACCAAAATAAACTTTTGTCCAGTCGACAAACTGAATTTCTCCTTTTGCCAAACCCAAGTAGAAGTAAAAATCTGCTGCTAGAAAAGTACTCTGAGTACAATTTATTTAAAAACTGACTTGAGCAAAAACAGTGACACTGTCAGCAGTCACCTCCAGTGTCTCTAAAACCTTCAAATCAGGCTGGAAATCTCGGGGTAATAATGAACTCAGACTTGAACTTCAACAGCCTCATCAAATCAATAACATCTGCAGCCTTTTTCCATCTAAAAACATCACAAAAATCACAGGTTTACCGTCTAAAACAGACGTGGACAGACTTCTGCATGTGTTTGTCTCCAGTAGGTCAGACTCCTGTAACTCTCACTGAGGCACCTGCAGAACATCCAGAACTCTGCAGCTCGGGTCCTGACTCGAAGCAGGAAGTCCAAACACATGTGTCCTGGTCTCAGGTCTCTGCACTGCCCCCTGTGGGTCAGAGACTTTAAAGCGGCTCTGCTCGTGCACGAGTCTCTCCACGGCCGAGCTCCAAAGTTCATCTGAGACACGTGAGAGCCACAAGAACATCTGCACTGTGAGGAGCTCAGGGACTGGACTGCTGCTGGAGTCCTGGTTTAGTTCTGCTTTAGTCCTGCTGTAGTCCTGGTTTAGTTCTGCTTTAGTCCCGGCCCAGAGTCTGGACTAAACTCGGGGAGTCAGAGTTTCAGATTCATGAAGTTTAAACCTGGAACAGTCAGAACCTGTGACTCTGGACTCGGCTCTGACTCGGTTTAAGTCCAGACTCTAAACGGTTCTGTTCAGCTGCGTCTGACTCAAAGATTCTGGTTATTCTGGTTCTTCTTCTTCTTCTCTCATTTAATGTCTCTCTTTTTAATTTTATGATGATTATTTATGTTTTGATTTGTTTCTATTGTGACTTTAATGTAGTTCTTATTCTTTAAAGCACTTTGAATGACTTTGTGTACCAATTGTGCTGTACAAATATTAACCAACAGTTTTTCAGTGAGTCCGTCTCACCTTTTAGTGTCAAACCAAACTCTTAAACAGGACCGTGAACGCTCGCACTGATCTCAGGAAAATTTGCATTTATTCTTTTTCTAGAATCATGCTAATGAGCGCATTGTGTCACCATGGTAACGGCTGAACATTCTTTCTGTGATGTCACTGTAAAGTATTGCTGTTGCTAGCGCCGTTGCTATGGTGATAGAATGTTGCTTTGAGTCTCTTTATATCAAAGTGATGATGTCACAGGCAGTTTGTGGGTGCGAGTCCTGCAGCAGAAACAGAACACAGAGATCAGTGAACTTCAGACAGACGCCTGACGTACTTTTAGCATTTATTATCAAACATTAACTACAACTGCTACAATGTTCAGATCACTGAGAAAGATGTTCAACTTTACCCAGAAAAATAATACTGGGACTGGTGACAACAGCGGCAATGCCTCTGTGAGAGACCAACTCTGGGACAGAGACCTGGGGAAGGTCCACAATGCGGCAGCAGAGGGAGATTTGGTCAGATTAGAAAAACTATTGACCAAAAAGAAAAAAGACATCAATAAACTGGATAAGAAACGGAGAACTGCTCTGCAAATCGCATGTGCTGCTGGACACGACCGGGTGGTAGAGTTCCTCGTGGACAGAAATGCCGCTCTGAACCTTTGTGATGATACGAATCAATCGGCCTTAATGAAGGCGGTGCAGGGAGGGCATCTGATGTGTGTTGAAATCCTCCTGGTGTATGACGCTGATGTCACCCTCAAGGACATCAGCGGAGACACAGCGCTGCATATGGCAGCGGGCACCTCGTGTGTGAAGACAGCTGAACTGCTCCTGAAGCATGGGGCTGAGATAAATGCCCCTAATGTAGATGGTCATACCCCTCTGAGTGTGGCGCTCCACCATGACCATACTGAGATGGTGAAGTTTCTTCTAGAGAGAGGAGCAGATGCCAATGCTACTGAAAATTTCACTGAAAAGTCAGCTTTAATGAAAGCGGCTCAGAGGGGCCAACACCACATGCTGCAGCTGCTTTTAGCATACGGCGCAGATGTTCTTCAACAAGATTTCAAAGGATGGTCTGCTAAGGACTACGCTGTGAAAGAGCAACACCAGGCCTGTGCTCAGCTCCTCATCAAACACGCTGAACGCTCATGTGATGGAGCTTCTAACCTCCAACATCGAGGACAACATGAGACTGGCACCTCCAACAATGCTGAGTCTGTCCTCAAAGCACCCAGGATGCCAACTGCTACAATGTTCAGATCACTGAGAAAAACGTTCAACTTTACCGAGAAAAATAATACTGGGACTGGTGACAACAGCGGCAATGCCTCTGTGAGACACCAACTCTGGGACAGAGACCTGGGGAAGGTCCACAATGCGGCAGCAGAGGGAGATTTGGTCAGATTAGAAAAACTATTGACCAAAAAGAAAAAAGACATCAATAAACTGGATAAGAAACGGAGAACTGCTCTGCAAATCGCATGTGCTGCTGGACACGACCGGGTGGTAGAGTTCCTCGTGGACAGAAATGCCGCTCTGAACCTTTGTGATGATACGAATCAATCGGCCTTAATGAAGGCGGTGCAGGGAGGGCATCTGATGTGTGTTGAAATCCTCCTGGTGTATGACGCTGATGTCACCCTCAAGGACATCAGCGGAGACACAGCGCTGCATATGGCAGCGGGCACCTCGTGTGTGAAGACAGCTGAACTGCTCCTGAAGCATGGGGCTGAGATAAATGCCCCTAATGTAGATGGTCATACCCCTCTGAGTGTGGCGCTCCACCATGACCATACTGAGATGGTGAAGTTTCTTCTAGAGAGAGGAGCAGATGCCAATGCTACTGAAAAATGCACTGAAATGTCAGCTTTAATGAAAGCGGCTCAGAGGGGCCAACACCACATGCTGCAGCTGCTTTTAGCATACGGCGCAGATGTTCTTCAACAAAATTGCAAAGGATGGTCCGCTAAGGACTACGCTGTGAAAGAGCAACACCAGGCCTGTGCTCAGCTCCTCATCAAACACGCTGAACGCTCATGTGATGGAGCTTCTAACCTCCAACATCGAGGACAACATGAGACTGGCACCTCCAACAATGCTGAGTCTGTCCTCAAAGCACCCAGGATGCCAATGAGCCAGGAAGAAGAGAGTGAACACCCCCTCAGCACCGCCCTCAATCACAGAACATCAGAGGGACCATCTCTGAACAAAAGTGCAGAAGCTTCAGTCCAAGAGGAAAACTTGATACAAGCGATGCTGGATGATTATGACTTAGACTATGAAGCTGACGACTCTGAGAACTTCACCAGTGAGACTGCATCAGAGCAGCCACATGTGTCCACGTCTCAGGACAAAATTAACACCAATGATGAAAATGATGGAGAACAATATGAACCCGATCAGCAAACATCTCCATCTGAAGCAGCAGAAGCTTCTGTGGAGCTCAACACCACTCCATCTCTCCCTGAGGACTTACCTACCACTAGTGTCCCATCAAAGCCATGCAAAACCTCTGAACCTTCAAACAAACATGAGATCCGAGAAAAACAAAAGTTGGAAGTCAATTCACAAAAGCTGAGAATCCTGACAGACACGATAAATCAACAAGAGGACCACCGTGAGATTCTGAAGCTTCTGGAGCAGGAGCGCAGTGCACGGGCTCTTCAGGAAGACCAGCTTAACTTCCTTCTCTGCAAACAGCAAGAGATCGAGGCAGAGAACAAACAAAATATCAACAAATGCAATGAGGCTTTGTCGGAGCTCTCAAACGCCAGGGACCGGGAGAGCCAGCTCCTTCAGCAGACCGTCACACTGCAGCGGAAGATTGAAGATCTGGAGCACATACAGGGCACTGGCACCCTCAAAGAGAGACAACTTCAGGAGGAGAACGAGCAGCTGAGCAGAGAACTTCATGTTCAGAAAGAGTTGGCCTCAGAGCTGGACAGAGATCTTCAGGCTCAAAAAGAGTTGGTTAATAAACACAACACCACAGAGGAGATCCTGGCCCAGGTCGACAGGGAAAATCAGTCACTGCGGCGGCAGCTGGAGGAGGTCCAGAAACAAAGAGATGCTGAGCAGAGGGCCATGGCCAACGCACAGCAACACTTCAGTGATATGATGTTCAAGCTGCGCACTGACTGTGACGAGAAGGTCCAGCTGGTGGAGGAGAGGAACAAGGATCTGCTGAGTAAGGCTCGAGACCTCCAAGACCAAGTCTACACGTTAGAAAAGAAACTCAAGAACGATGGCAAGCTGAGGCAGCTGCAGCAGGAACTGTCCCAAACCCTGACGGAGCTGTCCAAGAAGGAAGTCGCTCTGGATTCAAAGACTAGGCAATGCACAGTCCTGGAGAATGAGAAGACTCGTGTCCTCAGGAAAGTGGACGGACTCAAAGAACAGATGGCCCAGAGTGAAGACCAGTGTCTGAAGATTGAAAGACGCTATAACTCTCTGAAGAGCAGTTTTGAGGAGGAGGAATGTGCCATTGCAACACAGAGACTCCAGGAGACGCTTTCTACTTCAGCTGCTTCTGCTGCCACCATCAAAGACCTGGAGGAGGCTGTGCAGAGACTGGAGATCCAAAATGTACAACTAGAGAAAGCAGCACAACAGCAGTCCTTCAAAATGGAGACTCTAGAAAGAGAGGCTCAGAAGGCTGCTGAGGTCAGAGCTCATTTACAGAAGTTGGTCTTTAATCTCCAAAGCAGTAAATTATCTTTGGAAGAGCAACTGAGTAGAAAGGAGTTAGAGCTGGAGAAGCAGAAGGTGGCAGTGGATCCTCGTCTGGAACAAGAGATGACCAGAACCTCAGATCTTCAGGCAGAAGTGCACAGGCTGCACACATTAGTCAAAAAGAAGCAGCTCCAAGATAATGACGTAAGAGGAGAGAAGATTAAGGATCTCGAGGTGCAGCTGGACAGAGAAACTCAACGGTGCCATCAGCTGGAGAAGGACAACAGTGACCTGCACGAGAAGCAGACGTCCCTGAAATGCTCACTTCAGAAGAGCCAGGAGGAAGTGCAGGATCTCAGAACACGAATGGAGGCCGCACAGAGAGAGTGCAGGCTGGTAGAGGAGAGAGCCAGGGAAAAGATGGACACCATCGTGCAGGAGATCAACTACCACATTCGGATTCAGGCAGCCAAGTGGGAAGCGGAGTTCTCCCAGAAGATCAGGGAGTTGGAGAGCCTAGTGTCCATGGCCCGCTCCAGGGAACAGGACTGCCTCTGCCAGCTGGACTCCATCCTGGCGGAGCTGGAGATGTACAAGAGTACGTACTCTGAGGAGTTTCACCGGCCTGTCACACTCTCAGAGACCAACATTTGTCTCTCTGAAGTGTCCATTTCCACACTGCGCAGGGAAAGGAACATGGACAGGGCTCAGGATAAGGCCTCTCCGAGTCAGTCTCTGGGAAACTCAGGACTGAATCAGAGTCCAGGTATTCCCCAGCACAGTCCCGCCATGCCAGGACAGAGCCGAGGAACCGAGGACTTCCTCACCCAGATGAGACGTGAGCTGGACAGAAGCATCGACGTGGAGTTGAGACGTTCCACTGTAAACTTAGAGATGTCCACAGACCACTTGTCCCCCATCGACAGAACCATGCGGGAGTATCGCCAGGTGCTCCAGAAGAACTACCAGATCTAAACCACCACCAGACGCCCAACGGAGGATCAGGGGAAAACACCTTTTTACCTCATCGATCCAGGGCTCATGACAGAGAGAGCCCAAATCCCCCAAGATCTGACCAGAAAATTCTACAAAAACTCCCCCCTCCTCTCACCAACACTTATGTAACGTCCACCGTGAACACGTCAAAACCCACCATCTCCAGCAGAGGGCGATCTCTTGTATTGACACACAGTTGAGTCAGTTCTGAAAAGCCCGAGGGAAAACACTGGAGACTCAGGTGAAAAAAAACTCAAACAATAGAGTTCATCTGGGGTTCTGCAGGGTTTTCTCCAGCTTTATTGTTCTGCTCATTGTCCTGTTGGAGGACAATGAGCAGAACTGTCTGGCATCCAAACAAGAGGTCTTTACAAATGTATGATTACCCACTTGTAATTAGTTAATGTCCCATTAGCTAATTATAATTCGCTAATCAATACAAACTCATCAGCATTAGAAAAAATAAAAAATATATATTAAAAAAATTATTTAAAAAAAGTTCATGGATTGATTTCTAAAGAACCCATATTATGTAAAATTGTCTCTTGTGAGCTTTAATGTTCTGATGTTCCGCCTCAAAATCAGACCTGGAGTTGTGTTTGTTTCATTCACATGTTTGAGGAACTCTTTATTATTAGTCTGTCTACATCTCCAAAGCTCCAAACGCTCTGTTCCACCTTGTGATGTCATCAAGTGGTAGTTTTCAAGTGAACAGCTCCTTTTACCTTTAGTTCAGTCGAGATCGACAATTCCAGGACTGAAATGATCCAAATGATTCTAGTGAAGGTGTGTGGAGTTTAAAAACACAGTGGAGCACTTCCTGTATCACCACATGATGACATCACAAGGTGGAACAGAGTGTTGCGTCTTTACTCTATAATTTAAATACAACTGGATGTAAAAGTATTGTAAGTATTCAGATACAGTACTCTGATTGAGTACTGTATCTGAATACTTACTGAACCCAAGAAGTTAAAATACATAAGGAGACAAAATGAACTTTGGTTTAGTCTCTGATTGGACCATGTATCAGAATACGTAACAAAAACCATTTGAATTTCTCTAACTAAATACATTTTCTAGAGTATTCTTCCATGACTGGACAGAACCAGACTTCAATCAAAGAACTTTTATTACACTGGACTTTCATTTATAAAGTTTTACAAAAAAATACAAAACTCTTATAAAACTGAACCAGGAGCAGCCTCTTATTCTGAAACACCAGCAGGCTTTTATTGTGAACAGCTACTGTAGACTTCCTCTTCCTGTGTCCGACAAGTCCGTTCCTGTGCACTTAGAATATTATTATTAATATTATAATAAACTTTCTCTCAGTAAATGTGCTGCTTTAGTGTTTTTAGTCAAAATGTAACGCAAAAAAGTGCAAAACTCAACTACCAAGGCTCTGTAGCGCCACACACTGTTCAGCTGGAGGGTAGCATCACAGACTGGTCCAGTCCTGGTTTAGTCCTGGTTTAGTTCTAGTTTTGTCCTTGTTTACTCCTGGTTTTAGTAATGGTTTAGTTCTGGTTCAGTCCTGGTTCAGTCCTTGTTTAGTCCCTGGTTTAGTCCCTGCTTCAGTCCCGGTTCAGTCCCTGGTTTAGTCCTGGTTCAGTCCCTGGTTTAGTCCCTGGTTCAGTCCTGGTTTAGTCCCTGGTTTAGTCCCTGGTTCAGTCCCTGGTTCAGTCCTTGTTTAGTCCTGGCTCAGTCTTGGTTTAGTCATTTTTTATTCTACAGAACTCTAGCCCAGTTTTAAGTCTTAAAGTCGGTCCCAAACTGAACTGTAGGTGGCGCTATCAAGTAGTATCCCTTTAATCTCATGATGTACCTTCAAATAAACGAATCAGAGCCGGCGTAGCTTCGGCATTGGTCTCCAGGCCCCGCCCCCTGAGCTCTGATTGGCCTTCTCTCTGCTTGTTGCGCTGTTATTGGACAGTTTCATCAGTGGGGGCAGGGCTAAGGCAGGACCCGGGCTCTGATTGGGCGACGTTATTGAATTCTGGTTTAAAAACGCGATCTCGTTCAGCAGCGACGCCAGGGAGGCCTCTGATTGGACGAGAGAGGAGGAAGAGGACTGTGATTTGTCCAGAGAAGAGGAGGTGGGATCAGATGGGTCTGAGGTGGGCTCTGATTGGCGCGTTGAGGGGGAGGAGTGCTGTGATTGGACAGGAGGAGGACAAGATGGAGGATCTGTAGTTTTTATTTCCTTTTCAGAAAACAGTTTTTTGGAGGTAGGAGGTGGTGTATGTTTTAATTTGGTTTTAATTTTGGTGGGAGCAGGGGCTGATGGGAGCTGTAGTTCTGTTCCAGCAGTGGGAGCAGGGGCTGATGGGAGCTGTAGTTCTGTTCCAGCAGTGGGAGCAGGGGCTGATGGGAGCTGTAGTTCTGTTCCAGCAGTGGGAGCAGGGGCTGATGGGAGCTGTAGTTCTGTTCCAGCAGTGGGAGCAGGGGCTGATGGGAGCTGTAGTTCTGTTCCAGCAGTGGGAGCAGGGACTGATGAGAGCTGTATTGTTTTGGACTGTCCTGGTGCCGTCTGAGGAGCTGTAGTTTTTGGAGGACCAGCTCCAGGTGGAGGAGGGTCTTCAGAAGGCCAAGGCACTGTGGGAGAAGCCTGTGTGACTGTGGGCGTGGCCGAGGCAGCAGCAGAGGCTGATGGGAGCTGTAGTTTTGGAGAGGGGAGGGTGGAGGTCTTCTGAGGAGAAACCAGGTGCACCAGGTTCAACTTTCCACCTGAAAAACACAAGAGGAGGTCCCACTACGATGACCGAGAGGTGCAAACCAAATTTACAAACTGTAAAACACTTTTACAAAGTTTGAGACAAATTTACATTTTGGAAACCATTTTTACATATCATAAAACAAATTTGCATTTCAGAAAACAATTTAACAAGTCGCGAAACACTTTTACAAACTCCAAGACACTTTTACAAATCCCAAAACAAATTTACAAGCGAAATTTAACCGGAAAGGGAATGTCCCAACTGCGGGGTTTAACCGGAAGTGACAACGAGAAGCGCCAATACGAGAACTATTGATGATGTTTATGGTGAAGCGCGATGGACAGCGAGCGAGTGACGCTTTGCCCGTTTTGTGGGGAACATATGAGCCGATTAACACGATTTTGTTTTTCGTGTGGTCGGTCTTTAGAGTTTTTAAAAGGCACAGACGAGACCGACAGACCGGATAAGCTGCAGCAGTGTAGAAGATATTTTAATGAGGGACACTCGTCCTCTTCCTCCACACTTGGTGTATACAGGTCCGTGTATTTACTGTTGGGAAACTTTCTTCCTGATTAGTAAAATAGAAAGTATGTGTCACTATCATTTTTACTTACCCATAGCAAGAAGTCTTGGCTGAATTAGTTTCAGGTGGATCCATATCCTCAGTATCAGATATCACTACCTGAAAACAAATTAAAATGACTGAAACAACTACAATGAAAGTAAAAAATGTCAGGCTGTAACAGTCTGCCCTATTACCTGTCCAGGCTGAATTGTTGCTGAATGTCCTGGTGCGTCTCTGAAACATGATTAAAATGATAAAATTACTTATTACTGTCCTTCAGGCCTACAACAGTCATCTAAGAATGTAAACAAATACAGCCATGATTCCAATTAGAAAGTGTCTCTAATTAAATAATTCAATCAGTGTCAGAGGTTTCACCCACTTCTGAAAAAAACAAAACAAACAAAAACAACAAATCAAAAGATGAAAAGTCTAATCTGAAATATGTAAAAATATTGAGCCATGAGATCCACTAACCTCCTTCAAAGTGTGTTTTGAGGCAAATGAAAAAGTTTATCCTGCAGTATGGCCTCCCCAGTTCCTTTTTATAATGGGCCAGTTTGAACGGCTTTTCTGACCCAGGCACATGGACCACCTCTGAGCGGTCTGGATACAAAAGGACATATGGTCCTTCTTGCATATCCTGGTTAAATGTTCTCATTTTCTTTACAGCTTGTTTCAGAAGATCAGGTGCTTCGACCTCTGGGTCAACAAATAAAGGGAGTGTTTTTCCTCTTAGAGGTTTTAAATCAGTTCCATCATTTTCATTTGGCACCATCAACCCAATGTTTATCTAAAAAAATTATAAGATAGATAATGTTAATTTCATATATTAACTGTTAAGAACATTCAGCATGTACATGTGGCTAGAGCGCTATACACAGGTGCCTGTGTTAAAGGTTTTAGTTTTTCTATTACACTTAATTCAGTCTCTACATTAAATGTAACATGATACAGATCCACTTCTGAGCCATCTCATGTCAGATAGTCGAGTATTGATAAGCTAATGCAGTCAGTCCAACCTACCTGAACGTGTTTTCGTTCTTTAACGTTAGCCCGAGGTCTTCCTCTTGGCCGGTAATTACAAGACTGACGCTCCTTAGACTTGGAGCTTCTGTACTCCAGGAAATGTTTATATGATGGGCACGATTTTTCTGTTGAAATTAACAAACGCCACATTTCAAAACAGAAAACTGTGAGCCACTAACCAACAGTGCTGCTATTCACGCCGCTACATGCTACACTTACCTTGTTTAACGTTAGCATTAACGGGTGGTTGAGATGTCTCCTGTATACCTGGTCTGTCCGTCTGGTCTGTGCCTTCTAAAGACCGACCACACGAAAAACAAAATCGCGTTAATCGGCTCATATGTTCCCCACAAAACGGGCAAAGCGTCACTCGCTCGCTGTCCATCTGCTTCACCATAAACACCATCAATAGTTCTCGTATTGGCGCTTCTCGTTGTCACTTCCGGTTAAACCCCGCAGTTGGGACATTCCCTTTCCGGTTAAATTTCGCTTGTAAATTTGTTTTGGGATTTGTAAAAGTGTCTTGGAGTTTGTAAAAGTGTTTCGCGACTTGTTAAATTGTTTTCTGAAATGCAAATTTGTTTTATGATATGTAAAAATGGTTTCCAAAATGTAAATTTGTCTCAAACTTTGTAAAAGTGTTTTACAGTTTGTAAATTTGGTTTGCACCTCTCGGCCACCGTATCCCACTGTGATTTCAGCTGGATTTACTACAGGGGAGGGCATCTGACACACGGGGAGGGCATCTGACACACAGGGAGGGCATCTGACACACGGGGGAGACATAGGAGGTTTTATCAGTGGCAGAGTGGTTAGCTCTGTAAGGGGGCGGGGTTACCTGGGTTAGAGACAGGGAGCGAGGAGCTGCAGGTGAACAGGTCACCGGGTGAGAGGCGGGGCCCAGAGGACAGCTGCTGATTGGTCGAGAGGTTCAGGGCCACGGTCGCCACGGCTACAGACAGGAAGTGCGCGGTTAGTTTTTCTGAATGTGAACCGTCATTCCCCGATGTGCACGTGCTCAGACACACCCGCACACACTCCATCTAATCTGCACGGAGCTCTTTAACATTTGAAACATTTACATTAGAACTGAAAGATCCTGATTCATGTGAGCTTTAAGTCATGTTCTGGTGTTCTGGTGTTTCCTCCTCAGAAACATCAGAGTTGTGTTTGTTTCATTCACATGTTTGAGGAACTCTTTATTATTAGTCTGTCTACATCTCCAAAGCTCCAAACGCTCTGTTCCACCTTGTGATGTCATCAAGTGGCAGTTTTCAAGTGAACAGCTCCTTTTACCTTTAGTTCAGTAGATATTGGGTAGTACAGATACTTCCTGTATCACCACATGATGACATCACAAGGTGGAACAGAGTGTTTTCAGTCTGAGAGAAGAACTCGTGTTAAATCTGTAGGTTTGTGTGTTAAACGTGTGAATGAAACAAACACAACTCCAGGTGTTTGTGACGAGGAGACGACATTATACAGTATAAATAGGAAATGGGCCTTTTAAACATGAGGTCAAAGGTCGTCGAATGAGTTAATGATCTGCTCTTCCTACAGTCACAAGATGGACGCCACATTCACCACGGCAACAGTATCCATGGGGCTTTACCTGGAGACTGAAGCACCGGCCGCAGCGTCAACACCCGCCCGCAAGGAGGGCGCACCTGTCGAGGGGGGGGCACCTGTCGAGAGGGAAGCGGCAGGCGAGGAGAGAGCACCTGGGCAGGTACCAGCTGTTGCCGCGGTAACACCTGTCCCTGAAACACTGAAGCCGGTAACGAAGACGACGTCATCACAAAACGAGGAGGAAGAACAGTGTGCAGCTGAGGACCTGAAAGAGAACAGGAGATAAACCAGGACTAGACCAGGACTAGACCAGGACTAGACCAGGACTAGACCAAGACTAGACCAAGACTCACCTTCCTTCAGACTGTAGGCGGAGCTTGCGCTGGTCCTGCTCCGTGATAGGATGTTTGGGACTGTCCTCTGCCGCAGCGTGGAATTCTGGGAAATGATGAGGGTGACGGGCGATGAGGTCACGGCATTGGGTGGCGGAGCTTTCACTGGGGATGATGTCATGGTTTTAACAGGGGATGACGTCATGGTGTTTGGTGTTTTAGAGGGAGAGGCGGCGGTTTTGGCGAGAGATGATGTCACTGCTGGGAGGGGCGGGGCCTCAGCAGGTGATGATGTCAGAGTCTTTGCTGGTGTGGGATTGGTCGATCGAAGCTGGTCCTTTGAGTTTTGTTCCTGTTCTGCTGAAACCTCAGAGCTGTAAACGAGAAGGTTGGAAAGCATGAGCGCTCTGAAAGGGGAGAGACTTAGTACAAGGAGCAAAGAGACGGGAACTCAGAGCATCAAAAACAAAAGTGAAACTTGTTATTACGTTGTTTTGGGCAAATATAGAAACAAAAACAATAAAGATCACATGGTGAGCCAAATATGTTACATTTAATACCCCACAGGAGTAAATACCCCCCTGTAATACCCCACAGGAGTAAATACCCCCCTGTAATACCCCACAGGAGTAAATACCCCCCTGTAATACCCCACAGGAGTAAATACCCCCCTGTAATACCCCACAGGAGTAAATACCCCCCTGTAATACCCCACAGGAGTAAATACCCCCCTGTAATACCCCACAGGAGTAAATACCCCCCTGTAATACCCCACAGGAGTAAATACCCCCCTGTAATACCCCACAGGAGTAAATACCCCCCTGTAATACCCCACAGGAGTAAATACCCCCCTGTAATACCCCACAGGAGTAAATACCCCCCTGTAATACCCCACAGGAGTAAATACTCCCCTGTAATACCCCACAGGAGTAAATACCCCCTGTAATACCCCACAGGAGTAAATACCCCCCTGTAATACCCCACAGGAGTAAATACCCCCCTGTAATACCCCACAGGAGTAAATACCTGTTATAGAACTGTAAAAATATGTTATCAAAGTGTACTGAGCTACTGAGTTATCTGTGCTTATGTGTGCAAAAGAAGCGCTTACGCGACTGAGACTTTGACCCAAGATTAACGTGTGTACAGGGAGTCTAAAGGTCGCAGCTTCCTGGTCACGTGTTATTGTCTGAAACTGAATAAAAGTTGCAGCAAGTGGGTGTCCTTTGTGACTCTGGAGACAAGAACAGCGGCTGTTGCTTGTCTCAGGGCTCCCTTGCAGTAGCAAGTAAAACTTAACACGTGTCTGATTTCTGTGTTGCCATTTACGTCACTGTAAATCTGCGGCAGTAGGTGATGATTTCCTCAGGAGCGCGGCGCTCCACTTTGACAATACCCCCCTGTATTACCCCAGAGGAGTAAATACCCCCCTGTAATACCCCAGAGGAGTAAATACCCCCCTGTAATACCCCAGAGGAGTAAATACCCCCCTGTAATACCCCAGAGGAGTAAATACCCCTCTGTAATACCCCACAGGAGTAAATACCCCCCTGTAATACCCCAGAGGAGTAAATACCCCTCTGTAATACCCCACAGGAGTAAATACCCCCCTGTAATACCCCAGAGGAGTAAATACCCCCCTGTAATACCCCACAGGAGTAAATACCCCCCTGTAATACCCCAGAGGAGTAAATACCCCCCTGTAATACCCCAGAGGAGTAAATACCCCCCTGTAATACCCCAGAGGAGTAAATACCCCCCTGTAATACCCCAGAGGAGTAAATATCCCTCTGTAATACCCCAGAGGAGGGAAATAGGTTGTTGGGTTCTGTGACAGCGGCGTTTTCTGTAGTTTTTAACAGTAGTGCTGGTGGGTTTCCATGGTAACGCCTCATATAAAGTCAAAGAGCATAAATACACTTGCGGTCCACCAGGTGGCGCTCTCACCTCTGGTCCGTGATGAGCTGCTGTTGGACCTTCACATCCGCCTGTCCCTCAGCCTGAAACAGACCAATCAGAGCGGGTTAAACGAGCACAGGTCCCGCCCTCCTGATCCACCCGGTAACAGTTTGGCGCTCTCACCTGATTGGCTCTCCTGCGCCGCGGCTTTGCCTTCCGCAGGTCGATGACCTCGATGACATCATCCTCTCGAGGAACCATGGAGTCTTTCCTGCGTCTGTGTTCTCTGAGCAGAGCCTGGACCGCAGGCTCCTCTGGAGGGACAGGACCATTACTCTGCTTTAGTCACATTTAAAATCTCACACTAAACCAACAGAACTCTAAACCCTCAAGTCCTTTTAAACGAGACATGACGCTTTTCTCTTATTTACACATTTCTGTTCTGTTCACGGTAAACTGCAATATTTAACTAGAACAACTTTAGAACAGAAACCAGTCGAGCCCTGAGCCTACGTCTGACAGCGCGGTGTGGGACAGGCCTGTTCTATGGGGCGTGTCTTATCTGCGTGTGGGAGGGGCCTGTTCTATGGGGGTGTGTCTTATCTGCGTGTGGGAGGGGCCTGTTCTATAGGGGGCGTGTCTTATCTGCGTGTGGGAGGGGCCTGTTCTATGGGGGTGTGTCTTATCTGCGTGTGGGAGGGGCCTGTTCTATAGGGGGCGTGTCTTATCTGCGTGTGGGAGGGGCCTGTTCTATAGGGGGCGTGTCTTATCTGCGTGTGGGAGGGGCCTGTTCTATAGGGGCGTGTCTTATCTGCGTGTGGGAGGGGCCTGTTCTATAGGGGGCGTGTCTTATCTGCGTGTGGGAGGGGCCTGTTCTATGGGGGCGTGTCTTATCTGCGTGTGGGAGGGGCCTGTTCTATGGGGCGTGTCTTATCTGCGTGTGGGAGGGGCCTGTTCTATGGGGCGTGTCTTATCTGCGTGTGGGAGGGGCCTGTTCTATGGGGGCGTGTCTTATCTGCGTGTGGGAGGGGCCTGTTCTGTGGGGGCGTGTCTTACCTGCATGTGGGAGGGGCCTGTTCTGTGGGGGGGTGTCTTACCTGCATGTGGGAGGAGCCTGTTCAGGAGGCTGTCTCTGGAGGATCTCAGTCTGAGCTTCAGGCTCCTCAGACGCTTCTCTGTGGTCCTCAACTCCTGGATCAGCGTCTGAGCCTGGAGAGAGACCGGTTATAGACCAGGTCTACAGCAGGTCTACAGCAGGACTACAGCAGGACTACAGCAGGTCTACAGCTACAGCAGGACTAAAGCAGGTCTACAGCAGGACTACAGCAGGTGTACAGCAGGACTAAAGCAGGTCTACAGCAGGACTATAGCAGGTTTACAGCAGGTCTACAGCAGGTCTACAGCAGGACTACAGCAGGTCTACAGCAGGTTTACAGCAGGACTAAAGCAGGTCTACAGCAGGACTACAGCAGGTCTACAGCAGGTCTACAGCAGGACTATAGCAGGTTTACAGCAGGTCTACAGCTACAGCAGGACTAAAGCAGGTCTACAGCAGGACTACAGCAGGTTTACAGCAGGTCTACAGCAGGACTAAAGCAGGTCTGACCTTGGTGAGGGTCAGGTTCCTGGATGCCAGTGGGTCCTCCAGTCCGACCTCTTTCCTCAGACTATGGAACAGTTTGTCCAGTTCATGACGTCGAATCTTCTCTGACAAATTATGAATCTGAAAATACAAACAACCATGAAACTCCTCTGCTCCTCTGACCCTCTCCTCTCCTCCTCTGACCCTCTCCTCCTCTGACCCTCTCCTCTGCTCCTCTCCTCTCCTCCTCTGCTCCTCTGACCCTCTCCTCTCCTCTGCTCCTCTGACCCTCTCCTCTCCTCTGCTCCTCTGACCCTCTCCTCTCCTCTGCTCCTCTGACCCTCTCCTCTCCTCTGCTCCTCTGACCCTCTCCTCTGCTCCTCTCTTACCTTTCTTCCCAGTTCTTTTCTTTGCTTCTGCGTCTCATCTTCTCCGCTGCTGTAGTCTGATGAGTTTTCCGTTTCTTCACTGGAAGAATCCACGACCACCACGCCGTCCTGGTCCTCCTCTCTCCTGTCCTTCCTCTGCTCCTCCTCTCCGTCCACACAGATCACATCTAGGTCATTCAAGTCCATGGCGAGCTCCTCCTCTGCGCCCTGGACCTCCTCTGCACCCTTGGAAGCAGACGTGGGCTCCTCTTTCTCCTCTCTCCCTGTTAGTTGAGCGTTTTTTGGCTGGTTTTGGTTGGTTTTTGGAGGAGCAGGTTTGGGGACCACCTCAGATGTTCTCACCACCACCTTCTCCGTGGTGCTCTTCCCGGGGAGGATCTTAAAGGAGAAGCTGGACTTTGGGCTCAAAAATGAGGACACACCTGAGGGGACGGGGCTTACTGTCCCAGGTGAGGGTTTGGAGGCTGTTGATTGGCTGGTGACCGGGACCACTGGAACAGAAGGTAATGAAAGAAAGAAGGATGAAGATGGAACTAGCAAACATGAGGACTACACCAGGTCTAAAGCAGGACTCCACCAGGTCTAAAGCAGGACTCCACCAGGTCTAAAGCAGGACTACACCAGGTCTAAACCAGGTCTAAAGCAGGACTAAAGCAGGACTAAAGCAGGACTAAAGCAGGACTACACCAGGTTTAAACCAGGACTACACCAGGTCTAAAGCAGGTCTAAACCAGGACTAAAGCAGCACTAAACCAGAACTAAAGCAGGTCTAAAGCAGGACTAAAGCATGTCTAAAGCAGGACTAAAGCAGGACTAAAGCAGGACTAAAGCAGAACTAATGTGTCTGACCTAGGTCTTGCAGACTGGACTCACGTGTGAGCTCTCCTGTCTTGTTCTTCACTCTCCTGTAGATGATCATCTGTTTGTTACTGTGGACCACAGAGGAGGCGGAGGGTTTCTGTGGGAGTGGGATCAGCTGTACCAGGCGCCCGTCAGGTGTACGAAACAAACGCCCGCCAGGACTGGACAGGGCAGGACCTGACAGGGCAGGGCCAGACAGGTGCAGGGTCTGAGGGGAAGACGACCCGACCTACAGACAAGACAATAGACAGAGTTCACGTGATCAGCACATTGTAGAGCATAAAGATTATATTAAATAAATACATAGAGGCCGCTAATGTTTACTACACTTAAAATTTGCTGCAAAACTGATTTAAACTAACAATTTATAAATGACGAGGACTGAAATCAACGGTAACAATAGTCACTTATATTTAATATTTAGTTTAGTGAGTTTAAATATTTTTATTACCAATATAAACCTTTATTTTGTGTCTAAGCGGCCTTTTGAGGCTTCTATGATTTCTAAGCAAGAATTCCACCATTGTTACCGAGCAAACAGGCCCAAAGCTCCTCTAATGTACAGAAATGAAGATAAGACAAATTAAAATACAAGTTACTATATTGTTGAAATAAAGTTATTTTTTTTAATAAATTAAATATACAATGTAAATTAATTAATTAAAAAAATAAATTCCTAAATAAGTTAATTTTTTAAAAGTAAGGATGCAAAAGGAGCTCATAAAGATGAAAGGTTACATGGGATAAGAAGACGAAAAAAAGAGGGGAAGAAAGAATTATTCCCTATATTTTAGACATCCTCCAGATCCTGAGGAAGGGTTTCAGGGTCCCAGAGGTCCCAGGAAGCGTGGAATAACAGTAAAGTGGTAAATGATACTGTTGAAATGCTTAAAGAATCACAGAAAATGTATTTCCTCGATGTAAACTGAGCCAAACATTTTTAAACCTATGACCACGATAATCAGAACACTACGTTTTTATATCGTCCCAAACCGACCTGAGGCATGAGCACCGTCCGAGTCTGGGCCAGAGGCAGGGAGACAGGGGCGACAGGGGCGACAGGAGTGAGGGAGGAGAAAGGGATGGAGCCGGAGGGGAGGGAGGTGGAGAGGGTGGTGGAGGACACAGGTGCGACATGTGAGACAGGTGCGACGGGAGCGACAGGCGTGAGAGCGGACAGGGGCAGGGAGAAGGAGGGCAGGGTCGGCAGGGGCCCGGAGGAGACGGGGACGATCTGCTGCAGAGACGAGCTCGGACCTGGGACCTGGATCATCACGACTGGAGGAGGGTTTGGAGAAGGACGAACATTCACCTGTAAACCTGAAACACACAGAAAAGAGTCAGATGCCCTCCCAGAGACAGAACGTACAGCTTTACATTCAACTGAAAACCTGAAACAGAGTAAACCAGGACTAAACCAGGACTAAACCAGGTAAACCAGGACTAAACCAGGACTAAACCAGGTCTAAACCAGGTCTAAACCAGGACTAAACCTGGTCTAAACCAGGTCTAAACCAGGACTAAACCAGGTAAGTCCTGGTAAAATGCATCTCTCTTCACGGTTCATGTTTATTGTCAGATTTTGTTTAGTAAAATAATTCAACTGAACTAATTTTATCTTGCCTTTATTCATTTTTTTTAGGATTTACTGCCTAAAAAATAATCAAGGTGGTGTCACCTGCTTGTCTCCATGGAGATCAAGCACTATGTAACTTTTCAAAACCTTCTACAGACGAGATTTACCTGGAGGAAGAGTGGGAGCCGAAGGTCTGGAACCAGATCCAAGACCAGACCCAAGACCAGCCCCAGGACCAGCCCCAGGACCAGCCCCAGGACCAGCCCCAGGACCAGACCCAGGACCAGACCCAGGACTAGACCCAGGACCAGACCCAAGACCAAACCCAGGACCAGACCCAAGACCAAACCCAGGACCAGACCCAAGACCAGACCCAGGACCAGACCCAAGACCAAACCCAGGACCAGACCCAAGACCAGACCCAAGACCAGACCCAGGAGCAGACGCAGGACCAGACGCAGGAACAGACCCAGACCCCGGTTTAGACCCGGCGGTGGTACTCGCGGTGGAGGGGGGGAGGGTCGTGTTGGGGGCAGAGGTCAAAGGTGAAGTGCTGGTGAGCGGGGAGGCAGAGCTAAGAGGCCTGCTGGCCCCGCCCACTCTCCCGGTCAGATAAGCGGCCAATCGGTTCGCAGGATGGAGCGCGCCCATTCGACCCAACTGCACTTTAGCCAGAGGGTACGGCTTTCCATTCACCTGAGGAAAGAGACCAGGGTTAGACCAGGACTGGACCAGGACCGGACCAGGACTGGACCACACTTCATCTGTAGAAACCAATACCCTTCCCTCCTTTTTTCCTCCCTCTCTCCTCTCACCTGTACACACTTGTCCTCGCTCCTCTCCTCTGTACACACTTGTCCTCTCTCCTCTCCTCTGTACACACTTGTCCTCTCTCCTCTCCTCTGTACACACTTGTCCTCTCTCCTCTCCTCTGTACACACTTGTCCTCGCTCCTCTCACCTGTACACACTTGTCCTCTCTCCTCTCCTCTGTACACACTTGTCCTCGCTCCTCTCCTCTGTACACACTTGTCCTCTCTCCTCTCCTCTGTACACACTTGTCCTCTCTCCTCTCCTCTGTACACACTTGTCCTCGCTCCTCTCACCTGTACACACTTGTCCTCTCTCCTCTCCTCTGTACACACTTGTCCTCTCTCCTCTCCTCTGTACACACTTGTCCTCTCTCCTCTCCTCTGTACACACTTGTCCTCTCTCCTCTCCTCTGTACACACTTGTCCTCGCTCCTCTCACCTGTACACACTTGTCCTCTCTCCTCTCCTCTGTACACACTTGTCCTCGCTCCTCTCCTCTGTACACACTTGTCCTCTCTCCTCTCCTCTGTACACACTTGTCCTCTCTCCTCTCCTCTGTACACACTTGTCCTCGCTCCTCTCACCTGTACACACTTGTCCTCTCTCCTCTCCTCTGTACACACTTGTCCTCTCTCCTCTCACCTGTACACACTTGTCCTCTCTCCTCTCCTCTCACCTGTACACACTTGTCCTCGCTCCTCTCACCTGTACACACTTGTCCTCTCTCCTCTCCTCTGTACACACTTGTCCTCTCTCCTCTCCTCTGTACACACTTGTCCTCTCTCCTCTCCTCTGTACACACTTGTCCTCGCTCCTCTGTACACACTTGTCCTCGCTCCTCTCACCTGTACACACTTGTCCTCGCTCCTCTCACCTGTACACACTTGTCCTCTCTCCTCTCACCTGTACACACTTGTCCTCGCTCCTCTCACCTGTACACACTTGTCCTCGCTCCTCTCACCTGTACACACTTGTCCTCGCTCCTCTCACCTGTACACACTTGTCCTCTCTCCTCTCACCTGTACACACTTGTCCTCTCTCCTCTCCTCTCACCTGTACACACTTGTCCTCTCTCCTCTCACCTGTACACACTTGTCCTCGCTCCTCTCACCTGTACACACTTGTCCTCGCTCCTCTCACCTGTACACACTTGTCCTCGCTCCTCTCACCTGTACACACTTGTCCTCTCTCCTCTCCTCTGTACACACTTGTCCTCGCTCCTCTCACCTGTACACACTTGTCCTCGCTCCTCTCACCTGTACACACTTGTCCTCGCTCCTCTCACCTGTACACACTTGTCCTCGCTCCCTCTCTTCAGAGTCGCAGACATGAATCCCGCTGGACTGATGCTCGTGAGGAAAGGCAGAGCCACGATCTGATTGGACGGGAACTGTTTACTGTTTACTGTTTCCTGTTTACTGTCAGGCTCCTCCCCTCGCTTCTCTGACCCCGCCTCTGGTTCATCATGCCCCGCCTTTTTCTCTTTAGACTCCGCCTCTTGGTCTTCAGGCTGAATTTTAAAAAATCAAATAAAAATAAGTGTTTTTTTCACTACTAAAAATGCAAACCATAGAAAGTTATCAAAATGAAAAACAAAAAAAGATGTGTAGCTGTGTTTAAATCCACCCTATAGCCCCTGTGTGTGTGTGTGCGCGTCTGACCTCTGATCCCTGTGGATCGCTCTGTTCTGTGACATTTTAAATCTCAATCTTGATCTAAAACAACTTCATAAAGAAACAAGAGCTCTGACTTCAGCATTAGAAAACTGTGGAGTCCAATGGAGCTGGACTAAACCAGAACTAAACCAGGACTAAACCAGGCTGTGGTCCCTCCTGTGGACAGCTGCACTAGAGCAGAGTTTTTTTTTTTTTACATTTGGACCAAAACGACAGCGCGACGCTGCCTAAACCTACGAGTATCACCATGAAGAACATCGAACTGGAGAAGGATGTGACGTCACAGTGGGCGTCACACTGATCTGAGGAGAACAGTTAACAAAACAGCTCTGATTCAATGTGATTTCTGTTTTCCCTTTATATTAAAAATCCTCTGCAAACTCAAAAAAATGATCAAAACAAACAAAAATGTATAATTCTTTGTGTTGTGGTGCAGTAAAAGTAAGCTGACCTCAGACAGCTCTGGCTGGTCTTCATCTTGGGGCCAGTCCATCTCCTCCTCGTCCATGTTCTGAACACAAAACAGTCAGAACCTCTGAGACCCTCAGGATTCACTTCACACTGAGCCTCAGTGTTCATCTTCTCACTTTACTTAACCTAAACCTAAAATGTCTCTCTCTGAGCTGAACGGTCACTCCCTAAACCCCGCCAATCAGGAATCAGTGCTAGTGGAGCCTCTGCAGCTCAGGGAGGGAATTCTGGAGGTTCTGAGCTTCACATGAGCCTGTCCATAAACTGAGACTGAGACAAACTCTGATGTTTTTCTGTCTGCAGGTGAAGGCTCTGCTGTGAGTGTAGAACCTTTTTAGAACTACAAGAGGCAGGACACAGACTGTTCACCAATGGGGACACCAAGGCTCAGGTCTGGACGAGTTTACAGAGTCTGAGTACAGGTGTGGACTCACCTGCGCCCCCTGGAGTTTGTCTGTCTCCTGATGTGCCTCTGGTTTAGTCCCCTCCTGCTCCTCTCCCCTCTCCTCCGTCCTCTCTTCCACTCTCTTCTCCTCCCTCGTGTCTTTCTCCGGACTGGACACGTAGGCTTTGGGGGTGTCCTCTGTCCTCTCCTCTTTGGTACTGCTCTCCTTCTCAGAACTGGACATGTTCTCCTCCTTCTTCTCCTCCTTTGTCTCCTCCCTCCTCTCCTCGCTCTTCTCCTCTTTGTTACTCTTCTCTTTCTCCTGACTGGCCATGTAGGCTTTGGGGGTGGAGATGTGGACTCTGATCTCCGTGCAGGGCTTGCCTCCCTTCTGGACCACGGTGGGGCTGAAGGGGGAGACAAAGTAGGGTCCAATCCAAAATGGGCGCTCCAGAGATCCGAGGGCCAGAGCCTCACAGAGCACTTTGAGCACAGAGACGCGGTCACCTTCGCTCTGCCACTGACAGTTCGCCAGAAGCACCAGGCGTTTGGAGACGGGCACAGAGGGGGCGGGGCCTGAGAGAGAGAGAGCACATGAACATTAACAGAACTGAAGAAGAAGAAGAACACGAAACACAACGGAGCACATCCACCAAACGGTCTGAGCAAGAACCCAATGTATTACTGAGGTTTAGAAACGACTGTAAAGAGGGGGTAATTACTTCTCTGGGGTATTAAAGAGGGGGTATGTGACTATTCTGGGGTATTAACTGTAACACATCACATATTTAGATCCATGTTCCTTTTATTGTTTTAAACATGTTATATTCACCCAAAACAACATGTTTTATAAGTTTCACTTTCGTCCTGTGATGTTCATTTGGTCTTCTTATAATTTATGTTGACCAGTGTAAGAGAGAGACCCACATTATGGACGGGGACGGAGCAAACATCACTGGGACGGGACAAAAAACATCGTTAGATTTAAGAGGCAATTGAAATACAGAAACATGCCTTTGGGACTGTAAACCGGGACGAGGGGGCTGTTTTACTCTCACACACCCGGGACTGTCCTGAGGAAGTGCGACTGCCGGTGGCGCTGTCATCCTGCCTCCACCAGTAGGAAGACAGCGCCAAAACCTTTTAAATCAGCTGAGCGGAAACGTCACAGCAACATCACGTGACTCTGAAGAAGACCGCAGGGAGCAGTCGAAACTGTCAGGTATGAAAACAAACTCGGTCTGAAAAAAAAAACAACTAATAACTTCAGTTTCACTTTTGTTTTTGGCGCTCTGTCTCCCCTCCCTTTGCTCTCCACGCTAAGTCCACTGTTTCCTGCAGCGTTTTATAGTTAAGGCGGGCGCCTTGACAACAATTGTCCCCGTCTTGACTACGTCCCTCCGAAAAACAAAACCACTGCATCCTCGCACGCATAGACAGTAGTCCCATAGTTCTCGAGACCATTTTTTCACGGTCTTGGTCTCATCTTGGACTTGAGCGTTTGGACTCGGTCTTGTCTCAGTCTTGAAGGAGCTTGGACTTGGTCTTGTCGCGGACTCGAGGTCTGACACTCGTCGAGTGCGATCGCATTTCATTACGGCCGCCACTGTTGGCAACAAACCTGTACCGGTGTGCCGGAGCGCGCGGGGCTTCTCACTGTAGCTTGTGCGCTCATCTGGAGCCCGCGGACACATAAAACTACACACGGCCCCAGCGCGTGGCTCGTCCGCAACAGCGTGTGCCCTCGTGTCAAGGCAGGTTAAACTTTTTAAAACATGATCCTGCCAGTCCACCTGCTTCACGTCAGCACGCCACTCCTCGCCTTTTCGCGCACTCTCTCCTCGCTCAATGGGCGCTGATTAGAAGAGCAAGACGAAACGCAAAGCAAAAATGAATTCACATATGCCCCCCGTAGACTTGTGGGCGGAGCCTCGTACAGACTCGTACTGTGGGAGCATGGGGGACGTAGGCTTGTGGGCGGAGCCTCGTACAGACTCGTACTGCTAACAGTAAGGAGGGTTTGAATAGGGCCCAGGAGAGATGCATGGATGACTCTGAAACCTCTTCAGGCAGGTTTGTGATGAGGAACAATGTTAGAACATGAGTGAATGGTCCAGTAATAATAATGGCTCCTCTTTAAACACAATATATTTCTGCTTTGTCCAGGTTTACACATCTCACCTGAGGAAGCCGAGGCTTTGTCCGACTCTGGAGTTTTCTGAAAAAGAACAATACCGAGACATGAGACACAGAGCTGTTTATGTCCCAGATTTACACTCTTATCATAAACATATTTTAAACATTCTATATTTACGCACAACTGACCCCTGTGAGCTTTAATGTTCTAATGTTCCTCCTCACAAACACACCTGGAGTTGTGTTTTGTTTCATTCACATGTTTGAGGAACTCTTTATTATTCGTCTGTCTACATCTCCAAAGCTCCAAACGCTCTGTTCCACCTTGTGATGTCATCAAGTGGTAGTTTTCAAGTGAACAGCTCCTTTTACCTTTAGTTCAGTCGAGATCAGCAATTCCAGGACTGAAATGATCCAAATGATTCTAGTGAAGGTGTGTGGAGTTTAAAAACACAGTGGAGCACTTCCTGTATCACCACATGATGACATCACAAGGTGGAACAGAGTGTTTTCAGTCTGAGAGAAGAACTCGTGTTAAATCTGCAGGTTTGTGTGTTAAACATGTGAATGAAACAAAACACAACTCCAGGTGTTTGTGACGAGAAAACGACATTAGATCAGATCAGAGCAGTGGAACATTTAGGCCCTTTAAACTTTGTCTGACCTGTTTTCTCGGGGTGCGTCCGGTGAATTCTCTGATTCGTGCACAGCTCCTGCTCTCCTCAGACTCCTGTACAACAAACACACCTCAGTGAATATTACATTATTTCACTATTTAATTTTCAGGTGGTCATTCAAACTAAATCAGGGCTTAAATGGACAAAAGAGCTGCCTTCACTCACATAGAAACTGGGACTAAAACGCAGAAACTAAACCTGGACTGAACCAGGGTCTAAAATAAGTCTAAAACAGGTCTAAAACAGGTCTAAAACAGGCCTAAAACAAGTCTAAAACAGGCCTAAACCAGGTCTAAACGAGGCCTAAACCAGGTCTAAACCAGGTCTAAACCAGGTCTAAACCAGGTCTAAACCAGGCCTAAACCAGGATCAAAACAGGTGAATGCATTCTTCTGATTAAAAGGTGGAACATTGGTTACCGTGGTTACCGTGGGGTCGCTGGGTTCTTTACTCTGACGTTCTCTGAGAACTGCAACAGAACCAGAACCAGGGTTAGAACTAAACCGGTCTGAAGTCTGATCAGAGGAAAGTTTGATTTATTGTGTTTAAAATATTCAGGTGTGTCTCACCTGGAGGGGCGGAGTCTGAGTCAGGCCTCTGAGAGAGAGAGAGAGAGAGAGAGAGGAGAGAGAGAGAGAGAGAGAGAGAGAGAGAGAGAGAGAGAGAGAGAGAGAGAGAGAGAGGGGGGGGAGAGAGAGAGAGAGAGAGAGAGAGAGAGAGGAGAGAGAGAGAGAGAGAGAGATGAGAGCGAGAGAGAGAGAGAGAGAGAGAGAGAGAGAGAGAGAGAGAGGGGGGGGGGAGAGAGAGAGAGAGAGAGAGAGAGAGAAGTGAGAGTGAGAGAGAGAAAGAGAGAGAGGGGGGAGAGAGAGAGGGGTGAGAGAGAGGAGAGGGGGAGAGAGAGAGAGAGAGAGTAGAGAGAGAGGAGCAAGGGGGGGAGAGAGAGAGGGAAGAGAGGAAGAGAGAGCGAGAGAGAGAGAGGGGGGGGCGAGAGAGGAGAGAGAGGGGGAGAGAGAGGAGTGAGGGGGGGAGAGGGAAGAGAGCGAGAGAGAGAGAGAGGAGAGAGAGAGGGGGAGAGAGAGGGGGGTGAGAGAGCAAGAGACAGTGAGGAGAGAAAGAGTGAGGGAGATGGAGAGGAGAAAAATGGTGACAGAGTGAGGGGAGAGACACAGGAGTGAGTGGAAGAGGACAGGTCGGGTTTAAACGTGTCCTCTTTACGTGAGTTTGTAGAAACATTTGAAGGGCAGATAAGAAGTAACAGTTGAATTCTCACTTTTCTGCGTTTGCGTTCGGAGAAACTTCTGATTCTGGGCGCAGCTCTGACCCTCTTCAGCTCCCGCCTGAGGAACACAGGGAAAATGCATGATTTAAAGCCCCAGTGTGGAACTTTTTAGCCAAAAATAGTCTTCCACAGAATTGCATAAAACGCATCTATTACGTTTTTTACATTATTCAGACTTTGGCATCTGATTCATCACCTGTTTGTCTCATATTCATGTTATTGCTTTGCCTGGGAATATTCCACAGTATAGCATTAACTTTTATTTATTCAATTACAGGCATTTTTACCACATCCACAACAGCTCCATTTGAAGTTAAGAAATGATTTTTGTAATATTTTCATGACTTGTTTGATTTAATATTTAAAATGTAGGATTTTGGGTAATTTTGGTCATCCTTTATGGTTAACATGATTATTTGGTGATTATTTGCTTAAAAATAATTTCTTTCTGATAAAATATTGCTAATGTTAATTGTAAGTTTACCTCAGTAATGTTGATTTTTTGTATTATTTTGTGTCTATGGCTCCTTATTTAAAGAGACCGGAATAGACACGACTTTAACCCGAAAGTCTGATTTTTAACAAATATGAACTAAAATACCAAAATAAGGCCAGGGACAGGGATTCACTTCTATTTTAGACCCATTTACACAGAAAATCAGTACAAAAAACGGTTTTGGTGTTTAGTGGCTCTTTAAGACAAGCGCAGGTGCATCATGTCCTTATTGCTTTGTATTTCCATCCATCCATCCATCTTCTCCCGCTTAATCCGGCTGGGTCGCGGGGGCAGCACGCTGCCCATTACTCTGTGCACCAGACCCAGACCCCTATGAACCCCTCTGCAGGTGGTGAGCCCACAGGAGGGAGGAATTCCTTGACGGTCCTTGATGGTAAACTGTTCACGGCACGGGTGGCTGAGTGGCAACACTCATGCCTCACAGCAAGAAGGTTACGGGTTTGATCCCCGGGTCACCCGGGCCTTTCTGTGTGGAGTTTGCATGTTTCCTCCCCGTGTCTGGATGGGTTTCCTCCGGGTACTCCGGTTTCCCCCCCATCAACCAAAAACATGCAACACCCTATGAACAGTTGCTTTGCATTTTATTTATTTTATTTTATGCTGTTGTCTTTTACTGTAAAGCACTTTGTGACCCATGTCTGAGAAAGCGCTATAGAAATAAAGTTTACTTACTTACTTACTATTGGCATTGACACATCTATTGATGATTTATGTATTGGTTTTAATTCTGCTTGTAAAACAGCATTGGACATTGCAGCCCCAATAAAGCCGAGGCCGTTAAGACCCAAAGTTGAGCCTTGGTTGAGTGACATCACACGCGCTGCCCGACGTGAGAGTAGAAAGGCTGAGAGAAAGTGGAAGAGAGATAAGCTACAAGTATCGTTTCAGATAGTGAAAGACACCTGGCGTTCCTACCAAGAAAACTGTTAGGGCAGCTGAGAACAGGCATTTCTCTAATATTATTGCTTCTAATATTAATAACTCTCGGGTGCTATTTGAAACAGTGAAAACTGTTCTCAATGCCCAACAACACCATTATCCAGAGGCCTCCCCAAAACTTTGTGAGGACTTTTTGAATTTTTTCACTGATAAGGTTGCTTCTACTAGGGCGATGATTAGTCCCCCCAGTATGATCCTGGCATGCCTAGTTTTTGCTCTGTAGTTTTTGATTCATTTGAACCTGTAACCTTACCTTTTTTAGAAAAAGTTCTTGATCAAATTAAACTTTCTGGCTCCCCTAATGATGTTCTCCCCCCACGTCTTTTTAGAGAGGTTTTTCCCATATTGGCAC
Organism: Taenioides sp. WSHXM2023; assembly: GCA_029959045.1. Lineage (NCBI taxonomy): Eukaryota > Metazoa > Chordata > Actinopteri > Gobiiformes > Gobiidae > Taenioides > Taenioides sp. WSHXM2023. The sequence goes on along the minus strand of CM057102.1, from coordinate 585,546 downwards.
CCCAGGTCCTTTCAATTCTAAATGAAAGCTTGGCCAGTGGAGTTGTGCCCACATGTTTTAAACATGCAGTAGTACAACCCCTGTTAAAGAAACCCAACCTGGACTGCTCTGAGCTCACCAATTACCGACCAATCACTAAGCTCCCTCTGCTGTCCAAAGTACTGGAAAAAATTGTATATCTTCAATTGACCTCTTTTTTAAATGAAAATAATATCACAGAAACTTTCCAGTCAGGTTTTAAAAGTGGACACAGTACAGAATCAGCTTTGTTAAGGGTTTTTAGCGATATCCTTCTGGCCTCAGACACTGGTAACACTGTAACTCTGGTGCTGTTGGATCTAACCGCGGCCTTCGATACAGTGGACCACCAGATTTTATTGTCTCGCTTGGAGCATTGGGTGGGCATTAGGGGTGTGGCCTTATCCTGGTTCAGGTCCTATTTGGCCAACCGTAGTTTTACTGTTCATGTTGGTGATGCTGTGTCCTCCCTGGCCCCCCTATCCTGTGGAGTGCCCCAAGGGTCGGTACTCGGGCCTCTACTCTTTTCAATTTATTTGCTGCCTCTTGGGTCAATTCTCCGAAAACATAGGATAGGATTTCACTTTTATGCAGATGACTGCCAGTTGTATGTCCCTTTGAACAAGTCTGATTCTCTTGTGAAGTGCCTGGATGAAGTCAAGGCATGGATGGCTTCCAACTTCCTTCACTTCAATGAGAAAAAAACAGAGGTAGTGTTGTTCTCTCCAAGTGATGCTGCTGTGGTTCCTCCTACTGAGTTGGGTTCCTTATCCCAGGCTGTGAGCCCAGTAGTGACAAACTTAGGCATAAAAATGGACTATGGTTTTAAACTTGATGCCCAAATTAGCTCTGTGGTGAAGACCAGCTTTTTTCAGTTGAGGCAACTGGCCAAAGTGAAACAGATTTCATCTCGCCACAATTTTGAAATTTTAATCCATGCTTTTATTACCTCTCGTTTAGATTACTGTAATTCACTCTACACTGGTCTTAGTAAAACCTCCCTTTCCCGCTTACAGCTGGTGCAGAACGCAGCCGCTCGTCTTTTAACAGGATCACGTAAATTTGACCACATATCCCCCGTCCTTCAGTCACTTCACTGGCTCCCTGTGCACTTTCGCATTGATTTAAAAATTCTTTTATTTGCTTTTAAATGCCTCCATGGTCTGGCCCCTCAGTATCTGTCTGACCTGCTTGTACCTCACACTCCCCCTCGTGCTCTCAGGTCCGCAGATCAGGCTCTCCTCTGTGCGCCAAAGACCAGGAGAAAAAAGAGAGGGGATCGGGCATTTGCGGTGGCCGCTCCGAGGCTGTGGAATCAGCTCCCTCTGCATATCAGGCTGACTGAATCACTACCTGTTTTTAAGTCCCTTTTAAAGTCGCACTTTTTTTCCTTGGCTTTTAACACAGTTGAGAGTTGACTTTTTACCTGCATTTGTATTGTTTTATTCTTGTTCCTGTCACTGTACCTGTTGATGTTTGTTATTTATTGTGTACAGCACTTTGGTCAACTGTGTTGTTTTAAAGTGCTTTAGAAATAAAGTTGAGTTGAGTTGAGTGTCTCTGGGTCACACCTGTCAGGAGGAGTGGGACTCTCCAGATCTTTGGTCTGGTGTTTGTCAGGATCTGAGCTGGAGGATGTGACCTGTCAAAGTTTTACTTTGACGCAAGCTAACACTGTTTAGCCCGACGCTAACGCAGTTTAGCCTGACGCTAATACTGTTTAGCCCGACGCTAACGCAGTTTAGCCTGACGCTAACACTGTTTAGCCCGACGCTAACGCAGTTTAGCCCGACGCTAACACTGTTTAGCCCGACGCTAACACTGTTTAGCCCGACGCTAACGCAGTTTAGGCCCGACGCTAACGCAGTTTAGCCCGACGCTAACGCAGTTTAGCCTGACGCTAACTACTATCACAGAAGTTTAAAGTTTTTATTATTATAATAATAATAAAGAGAATCCTTCACCTGTGCTGTTCTGTGTGGCGAGAGCACCGACGCAGCAGGGACACAGACCGGGTCCGGGTCCGGGTCCAGGTCCCGGTCTCTGGTTCTGACCCACAGAGTCCGGACCGGAGAGGCGGGCTGTGACACGCTCTCCGCCTCTTTCAGAACTGAACACAAAAACACACCATAAGAAGTGTGCGTTTTATTAAAGTCACATACAGTAAGAGACGCACATTTACAGTACAATACTGTGATTGTGTGTGTATTGTACAGTTGTGTCGTGTTTTTGTGTATTTCTGGAGAATGGTAGAGTTGTGTGTCATGTTTTTGTGTATTTATGGAGAATGGTACAGTTGTGTGTCATGTTTTTGTGTATTTATGGAGAATGGTACAGTTGTGTGTCAGGTTTTTGTGTATTTATGGAGAATGGTACAGTTGTGTGTCAGGTTTTTGTGTATTTATGGAGAATGGTACAGTTGTGCGTCAGGTTTTTGTGTATTTATGGAGAATGGTACAGTTGTGCGTCAGGTTTTTGTGTATTTATGGAGAATGGTACAGTTGTGCATCAGGTTTTTGTGTATTTATGGAGAATGGTACAGTTGTGCGTCAGGTTTTTGTGTATTTATGGAGAATGGTACAGTTGTGCGTCAGGTTTTTGTGTATTTATGGAGAATGGTACAGTTGTGCGTCAGGTTTTGTGTATTTATGGAGAATGGTACAGTTGTGCGTCAGGTTTTTGTGTATTCATGGAGAATGGTACAGATGTGTGTCATGTTTTGTGTATTTATGGAGAATGGTACAGATGTGTGTCATGTTTTGTGTATTTATGGAGAATGGTACAGTTGTGTGTCATGTTTGTGTGTATTTATGGAGAATGGCACAGTTGTGTGTCATGTTTTGTGTATTTATGGAGAATGGTACAGTTGTGTGT
>CM057102.1:546102-582554 GCA_029959045.1 Taenioides sp. WSHXM2023 | reverse complement strand
GAGGAAGAGAGAGAGAGAGGGGAGAGAGACAGAGAGACAGAGAGAGGAGGAAGAGAGAGGGGAGAGAGAGAGAGAAGAGGAAGAGAGGAGAGAGAGGGGAGAGAGGAGGAAGAGAAAGAGAGAGGAGAGAGAGACAGAGAGAGGAGGAAGAGAGAGAGAGGGGAGAGAGAGAGGAGGAAGAGAGGAGAGAGGGGAGAGAGAGAGGAGGAAGAGAGGAGAGAGGGGAGAGAGGAGGAAGAGAGAGAGGGGAGAGAGAGAGAGGAGGAAGAGAGGAGAGAGAGGGGAGAGAGGAGGAAGAGAGAGAGAGGGGAGAGAGGAGGAAGAGAGAGGAGGAAGAGAGAGAACGAGAGAGAGGAGGAAGAGAGACAGAGAGAGGAGGAAGCGAGAGGGAGAGAGAGACAGAGAGAGGAGGGAGAGGGAGAGAAAGAGGAGGAAGAGAGAGAGAGAAAGAGAGCGAGAGAGAGGAGGAAGAGAGGGAGACAGTGAGAGGGGGAGAGAGAGAGCGAGAGAGAGGAAGAAGAGAGAGAGAGAGACGAGAGCCTCTTATTGTACATAAAGGAGGTGTAGCCTTATATATTTTACCTCTATTCAAAGTATTTCTAATATTCTAGTTAGATTTGTTAAATTTAAGAAGATTTTCTAATAGTTAATTATCCAGATTTTTAACTGTTCTTGAACTTGGTGTTGCAACACTGTAATTTCCCCATTGTGAAACAAATTCTCTTAAAAATAAATATAAATACTGGGCAGGCGAGTCTTTCCGGATACAAACAGAACCTAAACTAAATAAGATCTGCCTGTTTGTCAGTACTCTAAAAGTAAACAGCACCTGGGAGACGGGCTAACCACTCTGCCAGTACCTTGAGTGTGAACAGTGAGAGGCTAACGACTCTGCTGGTACCTTGAGTGTGAACAGTGAGAGGCTAACGACTCTGCTGGTACCTTGAGTGTGAAGAGTGAGAGGCTAACCACTCTACCGGTACCTTGAGTGTGAACAGCGAGCTGAGGGCCACAGTCGCTCGCTCGTGGGTGACGTACGTGCGCCGTTTTCCTTCCCAGAATCCTCTCTGCTCCAGGTCCCTCTGCTTCACCAGCGCCTTCGTCACCAGCGGCCGGCTCTGATTGGCTGGCTTCGCCTCCTCCTCTTCCTTCACGTTGGCCGTCTCCGCCTCCTCCTCTCTCTGATTGGCTGTTTCGTGGCCACTCTGGCTCTGGTTGGTCGGTTTCTGGTCGGTTTCCTCTGCGCACAGTTCAGAATCAGACTCGAGCGGCGCCATTAGCTCCAGCTCCTCTGACCGCCGCCTCCTCCTCCTTCTGCGTTTGACCCGGTTTGGTCCAAACTCGGGCGGATCTGAGATGGGCTCCGTGTGGTCAAAATCAAACCCACTCCATCTGGAACTCTCTGAAAATGAGTCGAAATTAGAACTATTCTCTTTGGGATAAGTGTCAGACCTTTGCTTGTGTTTCTTCTGGAGTTTGGGTGAGTGAGACAGCGGCTCGGTGAAGTCATAATCGTAAGAGTCCATCGTGCTTTCGGGTTCCAAACACAGATCCTCTTCAGTCTCTCCAAACTTCTTCAGCTGAATCATTGGCGCGTCATCGTCAAACCCAAACCCCGCCTTAAACAGACGCCGCTTCTCTCTGAGTTTCTTGGCGTCTGACAGTTCTTCATTCTGGACACTGGGGGGAGCTTTGCTTTGCTCTTCAGAATTCGTTGTGACTTTGGCGTTTTCATCTTTGTGCCCGAGTTTCTTCTTCTGTTTGAACGTTTTCTTGGCGGCGCGGTTTGGTGGAGGTTTGGGGCGTTTGGAGGGAGGGATGAACCCGGAGATGAGGTCGCTGGTGCTGGTGTCTGCTGCGGTGTTAGCCTTTAGCGCACTGGTTAGCGTGCGGACGTAGCTGCTGCTGTGGGTGGGGAGGTCAAAGGTCACGAGGGAGGGGGTGGGGTCAGGGGTTGTGAAGGAGGAAGCGCGTTCGTCGATAAGTTTGCCCTCCATCTCCAGATACTCGTCCAACATGTCACTGCAGAACGCAGAGAGGTTCTTCTTTGGCTCGGACACAGGGAGCGCTGTGGAGAGGAAGAAAGACTTTAGTCCTGGTTTAGTCCTGGTTCAGTCCCTGGTTCAGTCCCCGGTTCAGTCCCCGGGTCAGTCCCCGGTTCAGTCCCCGGGTCAGTCCCCGGTTCAGTCCCCGGTTCAGTCCCCGGTTCAGTCCCCGGTTTAGCCCCGGTTCAGTCCCCGGTTCAGTCCCGGTTCAGTCCCGGTTCAGTCCCCGGTTTAGTCCCCGGTTTAGTCCCCGGTTTAGTCCCCGGTTCAGTCCCGGTTCAGTCACAAATGCAAAAATCACTTCCTCTGCATGTTTGACACAAACTAAACGGTCTGTTTCTGAATCGGCTCAAACACGTCTGTCTGTGCCGCCATGTTTGTTTGGGTTCGTTTGGGCGCTTCACCTTTGACTCCGCCCAAACACCAACGTGCTCTGTGATTGGTCACAACCACTGGCGGATTCTTTGCAGTTTGTACACCCACAAACATCAATTCTTCAGGGGGCAGTGTGCCTGTCTCACCTTCAGGGGGCAGTGTGCCTGTCTCACCTTCAGGGGGCAGTGTGCCTGTCTCACCTTCAGGGGGCAGTGTTCCTGTCTCACCTTCAGGGGGCAGTGTGCCTGTCTCACCTTCAGGGGGCAGTGTGCCTGTCTCACCTTCAGGGGGCAGTGTGCCTGTCTCACCTTCAGGGGGCAGTGCAGAGTCAGAGCTGTACTTGTCTCTCCATCCTTTGATCTGAGTCACGTCGGTGGTTTTTCCTGTTCGGGACACGAAGGCTCCACTGGCGCCCCCTACAGACGAGAACACAAACATTTTAACAGCTCAAAGTGAAAATCTGAGACAAGAAGAAAACAGCGAGGAGAGGGGAGGGTGTGATGCCCCGCTCAGACTGCAGGGGGCGCCTCTGTGACTGCTGTGTGAAGCAGCACCTCCTCCTCAGAGTTATGAGGACCATCTGAGCTGCTCACCTGCGTCGGCCAAACTCGGCTCCTGATTGGCTCGCGGAGGGGGGAGGGGCAGAGGGATGCCCAGGTACTGAAGATCCACAGGGAGGGAGGGGTCCAGGAGACTCATCTTCAGACCGACTGTGGAGACAGAAATACACTGATACAGAGGAAGAACAGACACAGGAGAGGGTGGAGGAGGAGAGAGGAGGAACACAGGAGAGAGTGGAGGAGGAACAGACGCAGGAGAGGGTGGAGGAGGAGAGAGGAGGAACACAGGAGAGAGTGGAGGAGGAACAGACACAGGAGAGGGTGGAGGAGGAGAGAGGAGGAACACAGGAGAGAGTGGAGGAGGAACAGACGCAGGAGAGGGTGGAGGAGGAGAGAGGAGGAACAGACACAGGAAGGGTGGAGGAGGAGAGAGGAGGAACACAGGAGAGGGTGGAGGAGGAACAGACACAGGAGAGGATGGAGGAGGAGAGAGGAGGAACAGACACAGGAAGGGTGGAGGAGGAGAGAGGAGGAACAGACACAGGAGAGGGTGGAGGAGGAGAGAGGAGGAACAGACACAGGAGAGGGTGGAGGAGGAGAGAGGAGGAACAGACACAGGAGAGGGTGGAGGAGGAGAGAGGAGGAACACAGGAGAGGGTGGAGGAGGAACAGACACAGGAGAGGATGGAGGAGGAGAGAGGAGGAACAGACACAGGAAGGGTGGAGGAGGAGAGAGGAGGAACAGACACAGGAGAGGGTGGAGGAGGAGAGAGGAGGAACACAGGAGAGGGTGGAGGAGGAACAGACACAGGAGAGGGTGGAGGAGGAGAGAGGACGAACACAGGAGAGGGTGGAGGAGGAACACAGGAGAGGGTGGAGGAGGAGAGAGGAGGAACACAGGAGAGGGTGGAGGAGGAACACAGGAGAGGGTGGAGGAGGAGGTGCAGTACCTTGCTGTAACACCGGGTGGATCACTTGTTTGTGCTTCATGAGCTTCACGTCTCTGAGAAGAATCTGCTCAAACTCAAAGATCTCCTTGTCCAGAGACACGGAGGCTGAGGCGGGAGAGGAGGAGAGATCACACACACACACACACACACACACACACACACACACACACACACACACACACACACACACACACACACACACACACACACACACACACACACACACACACACACACACACACACACACACACACACACACACACACACACACACACACACACACACACACGGTCACTAAACTAAACTGCTGTTTCTCATATAAACGACTGTTGGACTAAAGACGTGTGCTGCTCATCAGAACCATCTGCCCCATGACACATTTTACATTTAATTTTAGAGATGGCGCGATTTAGGTTTTTTTTGTTAATTTGTTTGTTTGTTTTTATTTGATCCGACATCGATATCTACCTGCTGCTGTGGCCGATAACAGATATTTGCCCATATCCATAGTAATCTTTTAAAATCTAAAATGAGGCCCACACATTTCTCTTAAGTTGAAGTAAAAATCACACATATCCCTCTTCTATTTCTATTCTGAGTCATTACTCGGTTCAAAAAAGAAAGCACCAAGAAAATATTAGAAACGAATAGAAATACTGGCCGACACTGATATCGAGGAACCATACAGATATCGGCTGATATCAATGCCGGAACCGATATATTGCCCATCCCTATTTATTTAAAGGATTCCTCACTCTGGGTTCAGAAAAGTCAAGATGGACTCACTGTGTTCCTCTGAGCTCTGGTGAAGGTTCTCTGGTTCCTGATATGGGCTGGTTCTAGATGGTTCCTTGTTCTCTGCATCCTTCAGATCTGTTCTGTTAGTGTCCTCAATAGTATCTTCGATAGTGTCCTCGTTAGCATCCTCTTTATTTGTTTGAGCAGCACCAGCTTCCTGTTCCGGTACATCCAGGTCCTTATTTAGTTTCCTCTGTGGTTCCTTGTGTTGCCTCTTCCCCCCCGTCTCCTTGTTTCGTTTCCTCTCTCTTGATTCCTTGTCTCCTTCTTGTATGGGAGAGGACACAGGAGGAGAGGAGTCCAGGCGGTTTTGCTTCAGACTCACTGTAACTGATAATACAGAGTTATAAACAGGAATAAATCCCTATACTCATTCTATACTGAAGTTGCACTCAGATACAGACAATATGTAAAGCTAGTACTGAAACGTGATACTCATTAAAACATGTATCGGTGCTAACGAGGCCAGATGGCTCTATAGCGTGTGAATAAATTGGTATCTGTAGAAATGTATTTGCATATTGTGCAAACTCCAGTTTCCAGTTCCAAACACACTGATAATAACAGATCACTTAAATGTGAAACATCCGAATAAACAGTCATTTAATTTAAAATGTATTTTTGAAATCCTCACTTTTCCTCATGTCTGTGGAGCTGAGCGCAGAGGGGGCAGGGTCCTGGGCAGAGGGGGCGGGGCCAGTCTGCACCGAGGGGGCGGGGCAAGTCTGAGCCGAGGGAGCGGGACCAGTCTGGGAGTTTTCTGGAGAGTCTCCGATGTGAAGCTCCAACGCCTCCTGAAACATGAAGGAAACAGCTGTTGGACACCTGAGGTTCCTTTGCTGCTGTGGATCAGGGTAGTGTGGTTGGGTCTGATCAGGTTAAACATGTCAGGAGCAGTGGATCTGAGCGAGGATCCTGGTCAGGAGGACATAGTTGGACCCACCTTACAAATAAGGGTGGGCATATCGCCCTCTTTTGGCCCTTTAAAGCCCTAAGTGTGTTTATACCTTTGAGGTGAATGAGACGAACAGCTGCTCCTCCACCTCCTCCAGATTGGGCTTCATCACGGAGTACGACGGGTCCAGCTCTGGCTCCAGCTCCACTTTAGCAGCTCCACGTCGCCTCTTCCTGCTCCTCTGAGCCCTGGGCGTCAGCTCCAGGCTCACCTGATCAGCTCTCACCTGGTTAACACTCACCTCTGTCTGTGACTCTATGATCATCTCTGACCTCTCCTGTGACGTCACCTCTGACCTCTCCTTTGATCTTTCCTTTGACATCTCCTCTGATCGTACCTCTGACCTCTCTTCTGTAACCTGCGACGTTTGCTCTTCAGCCGCTGCATTCGAAAACTCCTCGCCAATCCCTAGATCTGCATCGGCGTCCGCAAAGAAATGCACCAGCTCAGTAAGGTCAGTCGGCGAAAGCGCGTCTCCATCCAGTGAAGAAAACGTGGGCGATACGGGAAATTGCAGCACGAGAGGCGACAGATCCCCTGGAAACGGTAAAGACTGCTCCTGAAACGCAGAGGCTTCAGGCGGCAGAGAGGGGGCACCGTTCTCAGACTGAGAGGTAAGCTCAGAGGGGGAAGCTGAGGGTTGAAATGGCGAGAAGGGTGTGGCCAAGCTCTGCTCCGCCGGCGGTAACACGGTATGCCACTTAAACACAGAAGACCCTGGTGTGCTCTCATCCTTCTCGGGGTCAGGAGCCATTTTGGGGACTTCTTGAGGTTCCAAATCTAAAGCTAACGACTCAGGGAGAGTGGGGAGAGGTTCTGGGGAGCTGGCGGGAGAGAGAGGCTCAAACCCAAACGTGGCACACTCCGGGTCAGGCAGAGAGGCAGAGGACAGAGGGGCGGAGCTGGGTATCACCGCTACCAACGGAGGTGAAATGGAGGACAGGGCACAAAAAGGAGGAGGAGAGGTTTGTAACACTATTGAATCTGAAACTAAACACTGATCAGTCTGAGGTGGTTGGGTGTCTTTCTGTGGTAATAATGTTTGCTGTTCTACACCAGCATCTAAAGATACAGCAGAATGAGAAATCTGTACTAGTGGTTTTGGTTTGTGCCATTTTGACCTTTTACGTTTCTTTCGGGGTTTTGGAACATTTCGGACCGTAAATACCTGATCAGAAGGTTCTGGGAAAGTTAATGGTAAACGTTCTGATTGGCTTTTTGTTGATATACAGTCTGATTTGGGGATGTCCTTTGCATACGATTCTTGCTTTGACTGGTGCAAAGATTCAGATTTTTCCTTTGATAAATTACATTCCAAATTTTGAACATCTTCTATGATATTCTCCTGTTTCTCGGTTGAACTGGAGGACAGTTTTAGCTTATTTTCTGGTTTATGAGATACTGCTTTCCCTATTGATAATTCCTGTTTAGGTCCTTTGCCTTCTGCTGCTGTAAGAGGGTCAGTAATGTCCTTGGACTCACTCAAAGACGGTTCAAGTTTAGTTTCAGTTTTTTGAGATTCTAGTTTTGAATTTGTTTGTACTGCTTGATCTTTTACAGTCTTTGCATTATCAGTTTCTTTAGCATTATCAGTTTCAACTTTTGCCTTTTTTGATTTGGCTGAGTGTTGTTTTAAAAACAGACCGAGTGCAGAAAGAGGCAGAGTGGGCAGCCTTTTGTGAACCTTTGCCTCAGATGAAGATTCAGATTTGGAAGCAGTTGAAGCTACAGGTTTATTCTCCTTACAGACTTCTGTCCTTGTGTCTTCTTTGTCTGAAATGAAACAATCTTTTCTCAGTTTCTCTGCATTTTTTGTGCAGTTTTGGCCTTTCGTTCCCTCTTTTTCAGAGTTTTGTGGAGTCCGTTCAGAGGAAATGTTGTGGACTTCATACTGGGATAAGTTACACCTCTGCAGAGCCACGTGCGCCTCTCGAATTCGCTCCGAGAACAACTTCTGTGATGGTCTAGGGGTGTGGCTGCAGTGAAACAGGAAATACAGAGAATAAGACATTTTAAAAGAACTGGAGCTCTAAAACTTGGGGCGCACTGTTCAAATTTAACAGTTAAAAATGTCAAAAGACCATCAGTCACAGACTGTATAAACAAGTGGACTAAGTGAGTGTGACGTCACCCACAGCGTTTGAAGTCAAATGAAGCTCATCAATGTTATAGGGGCGAATTTGGAGCCAGGCACCATATTAGGAACAGAACTTTAACGGACAAAATAGCTAAATAAAAATACCAGGATCATGTAGAGGTTTAATACGAACATTTTAAGACCAAAATGACGAGGCTCGCAGCAGTTACAGAGAGAAGGGCCACAATAGTCCAATGTAAGTCAATGGAGTTGGGTTAGAAAGACCCCGAAGTGCCTCCATGCGAACTTCCTATTTGGAGCTAGCGCACAAGCTATGTCCATTTATATATACAGTCTATGGCTACAGCCCATCAAAAAACATGTTTTGTTTCATTCACACATGTCTGAGTATTCGTTTTTATTATCCAAATCATTCTAATGATGTGTGTGGAGTTTAAAAACATAGTGGAGCACTTCCTGTATTACCACACCACAAGATGGAACCGAGTGTTTTCACTTTGAGAGAACTAAATCTGCAGGGTTTGTGTGTTAAACATGTGTGAATGAAACAAAACACAACTTCAGGTGTGTTTGTGATGAGGAAACGACATTAGAACAGATCAGAGATAATATAGAAGGATTATCAGACTGCGTCACTTGTCGCTCTACTGCACGTCTCCTACAGAAAGAGCTGCTGTTGACTGATATCATGTCAGTGTCTTGTAGGAGTTCAGCAGATTTCAAGCTATCCCAGTGGGCGGGGCTAGGTGTATCGATCAGGTATGAGTGGATGTCCGGCTACTGAAGTTTGACACATTTCTTCTCGTCATTTACACACTCACCTGCATTTAACGGATACAGGTCATTAAGTCGTATCCCGCTCACTGATGTTCATTTAGCATCAGAACTTACTTCACCACACGCCGATAAACTGTTTTAGTGCTGACAACAGCGCTAGCTAATGCTGCAGCTTCAAGTTAACCTCACAGACAGCGGTGCTTTCTTCACTCAAGCTGCGCGCATCCACTGTGTTCATAAACAAATATTTACGAACAGAAGCAGCAACAGAAAGAACCAGGATCAAACCTTTCACTCACACCGACAGACTCACTCGTCTTTATTACATCCTCAGACCTCAACTCTTACCAGGTTTGTTCTGATGGGTCTTTAGTTGCAGACTCAGACTGGTGTCGAGACTTGGGCCTGTCCTGGGAGCAGGACTTTGAGCGGTCTGTGGAGGAGGATCTGGGCTGGTCTGCTGAGGTCTCTCGTGGTTCTCCTTTGAGTTCTGTGGGTTTGGAGCTCTTGGGTTTGTGGTTGGCTAACAGGGACTTGAGGCTCTTCTTGAGCGGGTTCTGCTCTGGGCCCGATTCTGTGGGGTTCTGTTTGAGTCCCTTTGCTGCACCCTCGTCCTTCAGGCCTTTGGAGAAGGGGTTGTACTCCACTTTGAGCTGCGTGAGCCTGCTGTTGTGATACGCCGACACCGCCATAAACTCCGTCTGAGGGAAGGTGAAGGTGACGACACCCAGTCCGCTCAGCTTCACATCTTTGGCCCTGTCAGCCTGGGCCCTGTCGGTCTGGACCACGTGCAGGTGCGGCAGGTACCGCTGGTTCAGGTGCAGCACGGCGTTCCCGCTCCTGTCGTCTGCATCGCTCGTCAGTTTGAGGCGGTAAAACGACACCGGACTCTGCATCCAGTGCTGGCCTGAGGCAGGTGACTCTGGGTGGGCAAAGGGCGGCGTAGGGACGGGACTCTGGGCTCTACCACAGACCTGCCAGCCATGCCCACTCCAGCGGTACCTGTGGGCGTCGGCTGGCTGCAGGTCCATGAGGAGGCTGTACTTCCTGTGGGGGCTGAGGCCAGACAGGCGGAAACGGCAGTACGGAAACATGCGGCTGCCCTGTTTGGTCACAATCATCTCTGTGCTGCAGCGGTGGAACTCGTTCCACATGCTGTTGTTGTCCAGAGTGACCCGGATGCCCCGGAGCACACACTCTGGGGGCAGGTTCTCATCCGGTCCGGGCTCTTTCTGAGGGTGAAGGTTCGATTTCCCTCTCTCCTCGCCCCACCTGTGTCCTCCAGCAGAGGGCGCCCTGCCAGAGGGCTCTTCCTGAAGCAGCACCATCTCTCTCTGCTGCGTCTGAGCCATGGAGCGGACTGAGACATCTACAGCCCCTCACGGCCCCTCAGGTCCTGGGTCCGGTCTGACAGGGTCCTGAAACACAGACAGGAGCAGGTCTGAGGTTTGGGCTCAGTTTAACACAGAGAACAGAGAAAAACAAAAGACTCAGAGGTGGATGTAACTGGCACAACAGGTTTATTTTTATAACAAACAGACCAAAGAACATTCTGTGACAGCCGGAGGACTTGAAGAATTCCAAATTCGTGATGAAAATCCATGTGGAATGAATCGAGTGAGAAGCCGTAAACTGCTCAAATCCACAGCACCAGCTGAGTGCTGAGAACCTCTGCAGCTCTGCTCTGTGGCATCACTGTACTGTATAAATAAACAGAGCGAACATGCTAGCCACTGCTTCTCTGTGTATTGAAAAAGCATAGCCCCTCTCAGTAACCGCTGCTGTAAGGCTCCTCATTCTGACCTTAAATTTATGATTCTGGGGTTTTTATTTCACTATTTTGTCCCCAACTCAAGATATGAGCATTAATACCTGACAAATCTGGAATCTGCTTTCCTGAGGGTAGCTCCCGCAGGAGACAGGTTTGACTGTCCACATTGCTAAATGCCTGCTCCTGCTAAACCAGCTGGAAGGGGCCCTCAACAGCCTCACTCCTGATTGGCTCTTTGGTTTCATGCTCGAATTTCCAAATATGGTCCCTGGTTGCAGATTAGCTGCTATAACTGCAAACCTCTGCAACACTGAATAATTTCCAGAAGGGGGAATTTCCTCTGTGATAAAGTCTGCTTCAGCTCCGCGGTGTGTGTGCGATGTGTGTGCGATGTGTGTGCGATGTGTGTGCGATGTGTGTGCGATGTGTGTGCGATGTGTGTGCGGTGTGTGTGCGGTGTGTGTGCAGTATGTGTGCGGTGTGTGCAGTGTGTGCAGTGTGTGTCCGACATCACTTCTGCCACATGACCACATCACATCTGGAGGAGCCTCCTGATTGGGCGACACTCTACAAATTTTGTCAAAACTCTGACGATAGAAACGTTGGGTTTGCACTGCAGGATCTGAGCCTCAGACGCCTTGAGCCAGTCATGACCCCATTGTGACCCCATTGTGACCCCATTGTGACCCCACTGTGACCCCATCATGACCACACCGTGAAAGCTTTGTGTATCTGTGTATTGGCCTGATCTCAATATCATGATATTCAGATTAAATTTCTGTTAAAATTATTAAATTAAAATTACTCTCCAGCGCCCCCTGTACATTTTTAATACACATTTCTGCCTCCAACTCACCTTAAAAGTAACACAATAGTTGTAACAGTACGTAACCTTGACCAAAAAAATCTATGGGGACCACAAAAGGCAGCCATATTGAATGACCGTTTCGTGTATAAAGCACTGTAGAGCCAAAGGTTGAGACAAATCTCTGAAGCGTGTCCCTCACACTGAAGCGTGTGTCTCTCACAAGGGCCTTCATCGCTGCTTGCAGTTTTAATTTTATTAACCTTCTGATTGTGAAGGTTTAAGTTTGTAAGCCCTACAAAATGGCCTAAGGATCTTTCCGTCTGACAAACTGTCTGTGTAAATGTGAGCAAATATGTTAAAGTAAAGAAGCATCAGTGTTTGTTACTTGACCTGTGTCCTGTGTTTCAGAACATCTGAAACCTCCTGAAGCCTGAAGCACCAAGTGTCCAAACATCAGAGCTCCTACAGAAAATGGGACTGAACTCAAATGTGGAGCTTGTGTTTTATTACAGAAAATAGTATTCTCATTGAAATATAATGAACCACTGTGTTCGATGTACAGTTACAAAACTCATTTTGTCTTATTATATAGAAACGTAGTGTTTTCTTCTAAATAGACAAATTGTAAAAAGCTAAATATCTGATTTACTGGACATGTGTCGGCGGCACTTCTGCCGAAACACAAACTGTGTTCTGTGTTTAGTCCAGGTGAGGGTTCAGGCTGCACTCACACCTCAGGCCTGTTCCACAGATTCACGTGTGGATGAACTCCTGAATGAATCTGAAACAGATTGACTGTAGTTTTAATCAATCTAAATGATCAGATTTAACGCAGCACTATGTGAGATTCACACCACCTGTTAAAGTTAAAGCCAAAGTCTAGAACATTCTCCATGGAGATAGATCTGTTTTATGCCACACTGTGTAACATTCCAGTTACAGGTAAAGTTTGTGAAGAGGCAAGCCCACTGACAGTGAAGAAGCATGTTTTTAAAGGTTTTTAGTGTCATAAAAACACTGTAATGAAAGAAAAGGCTTTATTTTTTGTCTGAAATGTTGCACAGTGGGGCTTTAAGGTTCAGTCAGCTCAGGACTGGACGACCTACTTCTGAACAAAACGGAGGAGATACGATTATATAAATGTTTGAGTGTCTACGTCGCGTTTCAGTCCTCTGTGCCCTGAGGACACGCCCCCCACCTGATGACATCATCACCCTCACGTTTCTGTAAACAGACTGAAGTGTGCGAACGTCTGTGACAGAGGAAACACAACTCCTGCTTCACTCCCAGATCACACTTCACTGTGATTGGTCCAATGCTCTGGGTGTAAAGCTACAGTCCGTTTCTATAAGCCCCTCCCTCTTTTCCTAAATATGGGCACTTCCTGTTCACCTGAGAACGGTTTCTGAGTCCAAATATAAACCTCCAGAACCTAAACCCACTGGACAGAGAGAATGAGCCGCTTTAAGTCTGCAGAGAATCAAAGTTTGCTTTAAAACCTGTCGTTTAACACGGTTTGTGTAAAGCTAACGCGTCGCCACAGCGCTAGCTCCACAGAACCGTGTAAAACACAAACTGAAGCTGGAATTACACAGATTTAAATGTGAACCTGGGCCTCAAACCGACCCATACCACAGTGGACCTCACAAAAGAAAATCCACATGAGCTCAGACTGGACCTGAGACTGCGGCCCTGCGCTCTGCTAACCAGGCTAACGGAGCTAACACATGCTAACCGGGCTAACATCACCGGCCCGGGACAGAACCGGGTCAAATCACGGGGAAACTGCAGCTCGCGTGGGTCGGGGGTTCCACACGGACCCACGGCGGCACTGGGCCTCGGTTCTGACCCGGGACTGGCCCAGGCCTCAGCCCAGACTCCACACACCTCCCTCCGGCCTGAACCTCCGGCCTGAACCCTCCTTTACCTTCCTCTGGGTCGAACTGAGCGCAGGGTTCGACGGAGCGACATGAATCCACGCGGTTCCGTCCAGTTCCGTGTTAGATCCGTGGGACACTGTGCTCTCCGTGTTTTTGTCGCGGGTGGAGAAAAGCGCACGCGGTGCCTCGTTACGTGACGTCAACGCCCTGCTCGCGCTCCAGTGCGCAGCTTCCGCCGCCGCCATTTTGTGAGCGCCACCAGGTTCAAACCGCTCCGCCCGGGACCGAGCCCGGGTCCCGGCCCTCAGAACGGGGCTCACACCGGGGAGCAGCGGCACGGAGACCCGGGCACAGGCTCCTCTGAGCGGGGAGAGGAGCAGGGGGACCCGGGGCCTGGAGCACCGGGGCAGGAGGAGGAGCAGCAGCGGCCCGAGCAGCGCACAGACCCGGGCACAGGCTGCTCTGAGCGGGGAGAGGAGCGGGGACAGGACCGGGGACAGGACCGGGGAGAAGAGCGGGGAGCTGAGCTGGGAGCTCCGGGGCTCTAAGGCCGCTCACACGCGCCTCAACTCGGATGTATGTTTTGTTTCGCTCGCTTCACGGGGCCGGGTTCTGGTTCTGGTTCTGTCACGGACTGAATGCCTCAAGGAGACTTGGTTTTTGTTTGTGTTGCTCAAACGTTTGAGTTTCTCTTTATTTTAGCGCAAATAAACGTGGGTTTGTGGCCGTATTAGCGTGTCCGCAGTGTTGCGTGTTTGGTGCAGTGGGAGCGGAGGAGTTTTACCTTCAGAAAAGGACAGACACAGAAGCCATTTTGCTTTGAGCTGCTGTGGGTCTGTGGAACACGCGTGGATCACGGGGCTGGAGGGTTTTTACTCTGATGGAGCTCGGTGCGGCTCACACACGGGGCGTTAGAGTAATATAAGCAAATCGATAAAGTGTTATTACGGTACTTTCTGCTGTAACACGAGCTGTGCGGGACAAAGGGCTTCAGGGGCTGCGCTGGTAACATGGAGGCTCGGGTCCTCCGCAGACTTTTCTGGAACAAAGAAAAGACGCAGCGAGACTTGAGTGCGTAAATCCCGCGGTTACTGTGGGTTTGTCGGGGCTGTTTAGTCTGTTTGTCCATCTGACCCGCTCTCTTGGCTTTGGCTCTGCCTGTGACAGATGCTTAACAAAAAGACGCATTTATAAAACTATGGCGCAGGAAAACTTTACGCAAACGGGCCTGATTGACGCAGGGTCGTTGCGCATGCGTGCTGTGTCGCCATTAGCGCAGGTTTGTGTCAGTTGTGGCGCAGACACGTTGGTTTGAGTGATCAGACCGGGCGCACACGGTCCTGGTGCAGTCCATGGAGACACGTCTGTCCCAGTGCGCACAGAGTTTGGAGCGGGTTTGGACCGGGTTTGGGGCGATCTCAGCCCTCCTCACGCGTCCTCTGAGCGGCTCTGAGTCTGAACCCTGCTCCTGAAAAACTGCTGAAAAGCTCCGGGCTCCAGCATAGACCGTTTATATAATATTCTTTATTTTATGTGGACAGACATAATATTCTTAATGTCTGTGGAGCCACGTGAGAAAAACGCATGACTCTAAACGCAGCACGCGGTTCTTGTTAAACATGTGGAGGTGTTTTTGGGCAGGTGAGACGAAGGGACAGGTCATGGCCTCGATGTGTTCACTATAAAGATTGTCTCAATTTTACCCGTCTGAACATTTAAAGTTTTCTGTGTCTAGAACTGTTCTTTTGCAAAACTTTTGTTACGTGAGTTGTACAAAGAGGCAAAACAAACCATGATTATGCTCAGAACCAGGAAAACTGAACAAAAGTATTTTCTCTTTCACAAACAAATTTCTATAGGAAATGGTCTGATGGAGATGGGGTTCCATATTTCCCTCAGTGAAAGACCTCTCTCTGCGGGACCTGCACACTTTTCACTGGATCCACCACCGTGTTTTTACATTTTTAATAGCTCTAGTTTCTTCTGCGTCCGTGTGGGAAATGGGTCAAATCTAAACTAATGTCTGTCATGAAAACACCTGAGCTCAGCCTGTCCCGACTCGAGGACCATTTGAACCTTCACTCCACAGATCAAGCACCACACTTAAAAATAATACATGCAGATTGAAGAGATGTTTGGACCATCACGTTCTCCAGTCCAGTCCTCACAGACGGAGCAGCTCAGATGAGTCTGGTTCAGATGCACAGTTGTATTGTAATACAGTGAGCACACACACAAACGCGCACACACACACAAACGCACACACACACACACACACACTAAAGTACAAAATGTGATCAATAGAACTGTCTCTGTCCCCATGTGAGAACATCACAGTCTGAAAAGCACCTGTGAGGAGGCAACATGAGTCCAGATGATTCATGCTGCTCTTGTGTTATAACGAGCGTCTTTCATAACGAACCTGTGTATTAATGAGCCTGTGATGAAGTCCGTTTTCCTCCCAGGCCCCTCTGCAGGCCCTGGAGGCCCCTCTGGAGGCCCCTCTGGAGATCAGCAGAGGTCCAGGTCACAGTCTCCATGAGCGTCGTATTTTTCTGAAGAATCTGCAGCAAAAACGTAAGAACAGAATCTGACGTGCACCTTTCAGTTTCAGGAGGAAGAGGCTGTTCTGTCGCCCAGAGGGAAAGACCCAGGTATTTCTATAAGAGTTTTATTTAAAGTTTTCTCATTTATGTAACTGCTCCTCTGCCCCAAACAGCCGAGTCTACGACAACATGAACCAAACAAAACCGTGTGGAGATTCCAATATTTCCCAGTGACGCCTTCTCACAAACATCTTTTACTTTTCAGTGTCTCTTTTACAAATGGTGAACGGGGCATTAGTTTGTACAGTGAGCACTTTCTACTAGCAGATAACCCTGTCGTTTAGATCTCCCCAAACATGTTCTGAAATGTCCCTGTGCATCAGATGCCCTCCCTGTGTCTCCATTGGGTTTTATTCTTTAGTTTAGACCTTTACAAATATGTTTTAGTTTAAAGTTCAGATTTCAGTCGTGTCAAGTGTGAATATAATAATCCTACTGTAACATAAAATCATCCCAGAACACCTGGATCACATGGCACACATTATTATAACCTGTACACTTTTTAAGTTTAAAGCAGCACTGTGTCACTTTTCTGGTGGAGGATCTGCACCTGCATCTGTGGAGAAATCTCACAGTGTGGCATTACAGTTATAGAGCGTTCTTTTTTCAAATACAGTTTTTGTTGATTTTTTTTTTAACCTTAAACCTGAAGCTGTTTGACCATGTGACCTGTGATTTGGCCAATTGTGTCGCCTGCTTATTTCCATAGAGAAAATGTTTCAGAAAACGCAATAACATCTCCATGGAGACTAACTATTGACAAACCCTCCAGTAAAGTACAAACTGCACCTTTAAACACAACAGTTACAGAACAGCTCTGGTCTTCAGGATAGTGCAGGCGACACCAGGGAAATGACGAGACAGAACTCAGGACTGACTTTAGAAAAACATAAAACAATATATATTTATATTTTACCATATAACCCGACCCACCGATGGTCCACACCCGTCCACCAACACAAGTGTAAAAGTAAACGGTTCAAACGTTTGATTCACTCTGGGCATATTTAGTTTGGTGTCACATTTAAAAAGAACTAAACAGGAGGAAGGAGGAAGAAGAAGCAGAAATAACCCGAGGGACGTCATTTTCACGGTTTTCTGTTTTAGTTAAACACAAACTCTGTTTTTACCGTTGGCCTGGATCTGCTCTGGGACGTGTGTAAAACTGGGACAGATCTGTTTTTGTATAAATCCACAGGTCAGAGGGACGTGTGGTCACTGCAGAGGTCAGAGGTCAGCGCCATAACAGACTTTATTTATCCAAACAAAACGGACTCAGTTTAATCAGATGTGACTAATGATTTCACCCAGTTCACTTTTACCACACGAGTTTCTACACATTTCAATACAAAAAAACATTTTTATTTTATTGAACTCAAAAACAAAGCGACAATAAAAGTGAATTAGGGATGCACCTTTTTCAGTTCTGATACCGATATCAATACTTTTTGTCGATACTCGATATGAACCGATACCAGGGGTCAGTGAATCACTTCAGACACACTTCTCTAATCACACACAGATCCAGAAGTGTTCTGTGTGATTCTCCCACATCATCACTGAACCTCATGAACCGCAGATGAACCAAACCTCAGTGTTTTCCATCACAGCGCCCCCTGTCAGACAATATTTAAACTCCACATTTAAAACGGGTCTGGAGAGGAACATTTGTCCTCTGCGTGTGTCTTCAGTGTCTCTGGGTTAAACCTGAGGTCCACCTCCAGATCTGAGCTGGTGTTGTGCCCTTTGGCCAGACACTTTCCTCACACTGTCTGTGGTGGTCGGAGGGGCCCATGGCGCGGATCGGCAGCCTCACGTCCGTCAACCCGTCCCAGGGCAGCCGTGGCAACAGTGTGGAGTGGATGAATAAAGAGTTTCATAAAAAGAGAATGAGCTCGTCCCGTCTGAGCACAGTGAGGCCCCACACAGACCCTCTCGCCGTGAGGCCCCACACAGACCCTCTCCCCGTGAGGCCCCACACAGACCCTCTCGCCGTGAGGCCCCACACAGACCCTCAGGACCACAGAGCCATTTACACGATCAGCCCTTTAAAACCTGTTTCTGCTGCACCAAAAAAACCTCCCCACAGACACAGGGAGAACATGCAGACTCCACACAGACACAAGGAGAACATGCAGACTCCACACAGACACAGGAAGAACACGCAGACTCCACACAGACACAGGGAGAACACGCAGACTCCACAGGCACAGGGAGAACATGCAGACTCCACACAGACACAGGGAGAACACGCAGACTCCACACAGACACAGGGAGAACATGCAGACTCCACAGGCACAGGGAGAACATGCAGACTCCACACAGACACAGGGAGAACACGCAGACTCCACACAGACACAGGGAGAACATGCAGACTCCACAGGCACAGGGAGAACATGCAGACTCCACACAGACACAGGGAGAACACGCAGACTCCACACAGACACAGGGAGAACACGCAGACTCCACACAGACACAGGGAGAACATGCAGACTCCACAGACACAGGGAGAACACGCAGACTACACACAGACACAGGGAGAACACGCAGACTCCACACAGACACAGGGAGAACATGCAGACTCCACAGACACAGGGAGAACACGCAGACTACACACAGACACAGGGAGAACACGCAGACTCCACACAGACACAGGGAGAACATGCAGACTCCACAGACACAGGGAGAACACGCAGACTACACACAGACACAGGGAGAACACGCAGACTACACACAGACACAGGGAGAACATGCAGACTCCACACAGACACAGGGACAACATGCAGACTCCACAGACACAGGGAGAACACGCAGACTACACACAGACACAGGGAGAACACGCAGACTCCACACAGACACAGGGAGAACATGCAGACTCCACAGACACAGGGAGAACACGCAGACTACACACAGACACAGGGAGAACACGCAGACTACACACAGACACAGGGAGAACATGCAGACTCCACACAGACACAGGGACAACATGCAGACTCCACACAGACACGGGGAGAACACGCAGACTCCACACAGACACAGGGAGAACACGCAGACTCCACACAGCACACAGACACAGGGAGAACACGCAGACTCCACACAGACACAGGGAGAACACGCAGACTCCACACAGCACACAGACACAGGGAGAACACGCAGACTCCACACAGACACAGGGAGAACACGCAGACTACACACAGACACAGGGAGAACATGCAGACTCCACAGACACAGGGAGAACACGCAGACTACACACAGACACAGGGAGAACACGCAGACTCCACACAGACACAGGGAGAACATGCAGACTCCACAGACACAGGGAGAACACGCAGACTACACACAGACACAGGGAGAACACGCAGACTACACACAGACACAGGGAGAACATGCAGACTCCACACAGACACAGGGACAACATGCAGACTCCACACAGACACGGGGAGAACACGCAGACTCCACACAGACACAGGGAGAACACGCAGACTCCACACAGACACAGGGAGAACACGCAGACTCCACACAGACACAGGGAGAACATGCAGACTCCACAGACACAGGGAGAACACGCAGACTACACACAGACACAGGGAGAACACGCAGACTCCACACAGACACAGGGAGAACATGCAGACTCCACAGACACAGGGAGAACACGCAGACTACACACAGACACAGGGAGAACACGCAGAATACACACAGACACAGGGAGAACATGCAGACTCCACACAGACACGGGGAGAACACGCAGACTCCACACAGACACAGGGAGAACACGCAGACTCCACACAGACACAGGGAGAACATGCAGACTCCACAGACACAGGGAGAACACGCAGACTACACACAGACACAGGGAGAACACGCAGACTCCACACAGACACAGGGAGAACATGCAGACTCCACAGACACAGGGAGAACACGCAGAATACACACAGACACAGGGAGAACATGCAGACTCCACACAGACACAGGGACAACATGCAGACTCCACAGACACAGGGAGAACACGCAGACTACACACAGACACAGGGAGAACACGCAGACTCCACACAGACACAGGGAGAACATGCAGACTCCACAGACACAGGGAGAACACGCAGACTACACACAGACACAGGGAGAACACGCAGACTACACACAGACACAGGGAGAACACGCAGAATACACACAGACACAGGGAGAACATGCAGACTCCACACAGACACAGGGACAACATGCAGACTCCACAGACACAGGGAGAACACGCAGACTACACACAGACACAGGGAGAACACGCAGACTCCACACAGACACAGGGAGAACATGCAGACTCCACAGACACAGGGAGAACACGCAGACTACACACAGACACAGGGAGAACACGCAGACTACACACAGACACAGGGAGAACATGCAGACTCCACACAGACACAGGGACAACATGCAGACTCCACACAGACACGGGGAGAACACGCAGACTCCACACAGACACAGGGAGAACACGCAGACTCCACACAGCACACAGACACAGGGAGAACACGCAGACTCCACACAGACACAGGGAGAACACGCAGACTCCACACAGCACACAGACACAGGGAGAACACGCAGACTCCACACAGACACAGGGAGAACACGCAGACTACACACAGACACAGGGAGAACATGCAGACTCCACAGACACAGGGAGAACACGCAGACTACACACAGACACAGGGAGAACATGCAGACTCCACACAGACACAGGGACAACATGCAGACTCCACACAGACACGGGGAGAACACGCAGACTCCACACAGACACAGGGAGAACACGCAGACTCCACACAGCACACAGACACAGGGAGAACACGCAGACTCCACACAGACACAGGGAGAACATGCAGACTCCACAGACACAGGAAGAACATGCAGATGAGGAGCAGAGGTGAGGCTCAGTGGCGCCGCCTCGTGGACACGGGAGGACGCACACGTTGCCTGCACCGGCACAGACTGGACACCAGGGGCCGCTGTGAGTCCAGGTGTGGAGGACGTTCTTCTGTATTTATTCATTTCTTCACAGACCTGATCATTTCCTCAGGTCAAACCAGCTTATTACCTCCGCCAAGGAGGTTATGTTTTTGCCTGAGTTTGTTTGTTTGTTTGTTTTTTTGTTTGTTTGTTTGTTAGCAAGATAACTCAAAAAGTTATTGACGGATCTTGATGTTTAAAGAATTGGTGCAGCTGCTCGCTCTAAAACTATAACAACGCAATCTTATCTTTTGGCCTCCCCAAGCCGCACTGGTCACGACCAAGGCCGGGCTGGTGTCAAATCGCCCTGAGATACAGCGGAGGGAGCCTGGCCCCTCCCTAACCCCCTCGCAGCTTCGTACCCCCGACCGGGTGGGCGGGTCCGTGTATAAGCGCCGTCAGTGGCTGCAGGATCCGGATGCTGTCTTGCCTGAGTTGGACTTTCTTACTCCTCTCCCCGCCCCTGTTGCTCGTCCTGTGTAATGTTTGTACTGTGTTTTGACTATGTTGCTGATGCTCGGAGGTGTTTTTTTTATTTTGTGCATTCATTCCATATGATGCCCCTGTCAGGAGCACGGTCTGGGGGTCTGGGGGTCTGGGGGTCTGGGGGTCTGGGGGTCTGGGGGTCTGGGGGTCTGGGGGTCTGGGGTTGATTCACTTTTGTTTTTTTCTCCTCCCCCTGTCCTCATGTGATGCTGTATTTTGTTCATTTCTACTGGAATTTCCCCACTGTGGGACTAATAAAGGCATATCATATCATATCATATGAAATTTTCAGGAAATGTTCCTAATGGTAAATCCAACAGATGATTAAATTTTGGTGATGATCCAGAAGAAATCCTGGATTCTGGATCACTTTGAAAACTGAGCTGCTTGGCGGAGGTCTGCGCTCTCTGAGTGCTTTTCTAGTTTCATTTAAAACATTCACACTTTGAGTCTCAGTCGGTCGTTTTCTATTTTTATTTTATTTTATTTTTTGGATGTACTGAATAAACTGATGCATTATAGTGCGTTAGTTAAAGGTGCACTGTGTAACTTTTGAGGTGGAGGGTTTGCCACTTGCTTGTCTCCATGGAGATGATATTACTTTGTTTTAAAAGTTCCACAGTGTGACATTAAACTTAAATTTTACATTTAAAACGACTACAGGTGTTTTTTTTATTGCTCATAAATTCAACGAAAAACGTGCCCTCACACTGAAAGTGGGTGACATCTCCACAGATCTGACCTGTTACCATGGGAACAGACTCACTGGAGCCTCAACTCAAACTCTGTGATTTTTGTGTGATAAAAATCTGTGACCTACATTCTGGTATTTTGGGTTTATCCCTAAAATAAACGTTTAAACTTTTCGCATTTCATTCATAAAAAGTGAAGCTAAACTGTGCGCGGGTCAAATGCTAATACTGATGACTTTTTTACGTAATTAAAGTAAAAACGTCGCAGAGCTGCGGGTCTTTGTGTGAAAAACGCTGATTGTGCAAAGAGTGTGCGGCTGCAGAGGGACAGCAGGGGGCGCTGTGTGAGGAGAAACACACCGGATACAGAGAGACGCCCTTTCACAATAAAACTGACCTCTGCAGAACTCAGGCCGTGAGTATAGAAAACAACACGGACACTTTTACTTCATGTTTTCTGTTTATTCCCCTGATGGTTCACACTGTAGGTGGTTCATTTATTAAAGGAGCCTTGACCCTTTGACCCCTCCTGACCCTGAGGCGCAGCTTAGAGAGAAAACCATTTCAGGGACTTTATCCTGAGGATCACAGAACCACGAGGGTTTGAGCTGTACAAAGTAAAGGGTGAAAAGTCTGAGGGTTTGAATATATAGTTTATAGAGTTATTTCACTTTCCCGTAAAATTCCATAAATCTGCATATAACATATGATATGTTTGGTGTTTTCTGTTCATAATATCTGTATTCTGTATAAAACACTGAAATAATAAAAAAAAAGAGGGCGAGTCCAAACGTTTGACGTGTCCCTGAACGTGAGTCTTTTTGTTTTGTCGAACCCAGTTTTATGGATATTAGTCTTAATTATCACTAATGAGTCTGTGAGTTTAATTATCAAACGTGTTGAGCTCCAGAACCAAAGTGAGAGACTTTATCTATTAAAATCACAGTTTACACTGTGAGTGTTATTATCATGAGTCAGTCCCGCTGTTTTCCTTTTTCTGATCACGGTGAAAACATAAGTAACTTAAAGCCCCACTGCATAACATTTCAACCAAGAGTTCGATTAATTACACCTTTTTTTACTGTTAAAAGATCCACTGTCAAACTTGTACCCTGACTGTGAGAGCTCGCCTCTCCACAGACCTGACTCATGACACCATCTGAGTTTGCTAATGATGCCGTCATGATCCCAGCGCTCCTCCAGAAATGTTACGCAGTGGGGCTTTACATTTAGGCCAGAACCAGGACCAGGACCCAGACCTCAGACCGGGCGGGTTCGTTGGATTTGACTCTGGGGCTTTTACTGTGAAAGTCTCTGGCGGAAGTGCGCGTCAGCTGCTGCAACGTTGACACCGGTCTGTCAGTGCGCGAGTCCAGACCAAACCAGGACCAGACCGGGACCAGAGCGGGACCAGGCCGGGACCGAACCAGGACCAGAGCGGGACCAGAGCGGGACCAAACCAGGACCAAACCTTCACCCGGACTACAGCAGGCCCAGAGCCGGGAGAGCCGCCCCGACGCCCGGCCACAACATGGACCGAGCGCCGCAGCTCCACAGACACACCGGGGAGAGCCGCAGAGAGTGACCGAGCACAGAGCCCTGTCCCCGGGTCCAGGCGCAGACAGCAGCCGCTCAGAGGTGCATGTCCCCGGGTCCAGGCGTAGACAGCAGCCGCTCAGAGGTGCATGTCCCCGGGTTCCGCGCACACATGGCGGCGGAGGGGACCATCCGTAGCCGGCTCCGGAGTCTGCTCAGGTCCAACTCCATCAAACTGAAGAAGCGCGCGCGACACCCGGAGCATCTCGCGAGCAAGGTACCGCACACACACACACACACACGCACACACACACGCACACACACGCACACGCACGCACACACACACACACACACACACACACACACACACACACACACACACACACACGGTCAATGGTCATTCTTTGGGTCACGTGGTTAGAGGCCCGCAGTCTGAACTGCTGAGTTTAGTCCTGGTTCAGTCCTGGTTTAGTCCTGGTTCAGTGAGAATCCCACAGGTGTGAGACCTTCATGAGTTCCATAAAAGTGGGACTCGCCGTCAGCGTCTCGGACTTTATCTGGAACTAAAACTGCAGATGTTTGAATAAAAAAGTCCAAACGAGGAACATCTGAGTTCATTTACCAAAAGTACGTGAGGATTAAGATCTGCGCCCTCAGGGTCTAAACCAGGTCTGGGACTCTGGTCTCTGGTCTCTGGTCTCTGGTCCGGTCTCTGGTCTCTGGTCTCTGGTCTCTGGTCTCTGGTCTCTGGTCCGGGCTCTGGTCTCTGGTCCGGTCTCTGGTCTCTGGTCCGGGCTCTGGTCTCTGGTCCGGGCTCTGGTCTCTGGTCCGGTCTCTGGTCTCTGGTCCGGTCTCTGGTCTCTGGTCCGGGCTCTGGTCTCTGGTCTCTGGTCTCTGGTCTCTGGTCTCTGGTCTCTGGTCTGGTCTCTGGTCTCTGGTCTCTGGTCTCTGGTCTCTGGTCCGGGCTCTGGTCTCTGGTCCGGGCTCTGGTCTCTGGTCTCTGGTCTCTGGTCTCTGGTCTGGTCTCTGGTCTCTGGTCTCTGGTCTCTGGTCCGGGCTCTGGTCTCTGGTCCGGGCTCTGGTCTCTGGTCCGGTCTCTGGTCTCTGGTCCGGGCTCTGGTCTCTGGTCTCTGGTCCGGGCTCTGGTCTCTGGTCCAGTCTCTGGTCTCTGGTCTCTGAGCTGAACTACAGTCACACTTTCTGTAGGACACACAGTACCTTAGATTTGTAGTACTTGGTCTTTGTAGTACTATAGTTGTAGTACTATAGTTGTAGTACTATAGTTGTAGTACTATAGTTGTAGTAGTGTTTGTTTTGGATTAGCGTGTGTTCTGTGTCTTGGGTCCTGTTCAGTAAATGTCACTGAGAGTTTTATGTATTATTTGTACTGCAGTATGTGTGTATTTGTACTGCAGTATTTGTTTTGGATGTGCTGAAGTCGATTCTGACAATAAACAAACGTGAAACCAGTCAGACGACTCCAGCTCTGCTCCAGGAGAACGTGAGGAGAACGTGAGGAGGACGTGAGGAGAACGTGAGGAGAACGTGAGGAGGACGTGAGGAGGACGTGAGGAGAACGTGAGGAGGACGTGAGGAGGACGTGAGGAGAACGTGAGGAGAACGTGAGGAGAACGTGAGGAGGACGTGAGGAGAACGTGAGGAGGACGTGAGGAGAACGTGAGGAGGACGTGAGGAGGACGTGAGGAGGACGTGAGGAGAACGTGAGGAGGACGTGAGGAGGACGTGAGGAGGACGTGAGGAGGACGTGAGGAGAACGTGAGGAGGACGTGAGGAGGACGTGAGGAGAACGTGAGGAGGACGTGAGGAGGACGTGAGGAGGACGTGAGGAGGACGTGAGGAGAACGTGAGGAGAACGTGAGGAGGACGTGAGGAGAACGTGAGGAGGACATTAGTCCTGGGCCCTAGTTTAGTCCTGCTTCAGTCCACGTTCAGTCCACGTTCAGTCCACGTTCAGTCCTGGTTTAGTCCTGGTTTAGTCCTGGGTCCTGGTTTAGTTTCCTCCTCTGTCTTTTCCTGACTCCTGATTGGTTGTGGACCTCTGACCTTTGACCCTCAGACAGGATATATTTAAAGTACTTGTGCGTGTTTTTCAGGTGACTCTGGAGAAGGTTCTGGGCCTCACCGCTGCAGGAAACAGAGCTCTGTCCTGTGACCCGAGGACCGGACTGCTCGCCTACCCCGCCGGGTCAGTACCACACACACTAACGCACACTAACGCACACACACACAGACGCACACGGGTCAGTTTGTCCTGGTGTTTCCTCAGTGTTACACACTCTGTATCTCTGTAACTCCTTCGCTTCAGCTGCTTTTGGCTTCTGCGTTCAGGACGTTTCTGTAACAGCCACAGAAATTCTTTTGAGAATGAACTTGTCTGTAGAGAAATGAGTTTCCCTTCCCCACCGGGTCAGAACCAGCTCCACAGAACCTCCAGAACCTCTAGAACCTCCAGAACCTCCAGTCGGGTCTGGAACTATTCATGCCTCACAGCAAGAAGGTCCCTGATTGGACTCCCAGAGCCTCGGTGTGGAGTCTGCGTGTTCTCCCTGTGTCTGTGTGGAGTTTGCATGTTCTCCCTGTGTCTGTGTGTAGTTTGCATGTTCTCCCTGTGTCTGTGTGGAGTCTGCGTGTTCTCCCTGTGTCTGTGTGGAGTCTGCGTGTTCTCCCTGTGTCTGTGTGGAGTTTGCATGTTCTCCCTGTGTCTGTGTGTAGTTTGCATGTTCTCCCTGTGTCTGTGTGGAGTCTGCGTGTTCTCCCTGTGTCTGTGTGGAGTTTGCATGTTCTCCCTGTGTCTGTGTGTAGTTTGCATGTTCTCCCTGTGTCTGTGTGGAGTCTGCGTGTTCTCCCTGTGTCTGTGTGGAGTCTGCGTGTTCTCCCTGTGTCTGTGTGGAGTTTGCATGTTCTCCCTGTGTCTGTGTGTAGTTTGCATGTTCTCCCTGTGTCTGTGTGGAGTCTGCGTGTTCTCCCTGTGTCTGTGTGGAGTCTGCGTGTTCTCCCTGTGTCTGTGTGGAGTTTGCATGTTCTCCCTGTGTCTGTGTGGAGTTTGCATGTTCTCCCTGTGTCTGTGTGGAGTCTGCGTGTTCTCCCTGTGTCTGTGTGGAGTCTGCGTGTTCTCCCTGTGTCTGTGTGGAGTCTGCGTGTTCTCCCTGTGTCTGTGTGTAGTTTGCATGTTCTCCCTGTGTCTGTGTGTAGTCTGCATGTTCTCCCTGTGTCTGTGTGTAGTTTGCATGTTCTCCCTGTGTCTGTGTGGAGTCTGCGTGTTCTCCCTGTGTCTGTGTGGAGTTTGCATGTTCTCCCTGTGTCTGTGTGGAGTCTGCATGTTCTCCCTGTGTCTGTGTGTAGTTTGCATGTTCTCCCTGTGTCTGTGTGGAGTCTGCGTGTTCTCCCTGTGTCTGTGTGGAGTCTGCGTGTTCTCCCTGTGTCTGTGTGGAGTTTGCATGTTCTCCCTGTGTCTGTGTGTAGTTTGCATGTTCTCCCTGTGTCTGTGTGGAGTCTGCGTGTTCTCCCTGTGTCTGTGTGGAGTCTGCGTGTTCTCCCTGTGTCTGTGTGGAGTCTGCGTGTTCTCCCTGTGTCTGTGTGGAGTCTGCGTGTTCTCCCTGTGTCTGTGTGGAGTCTGCATGTTCTCCCTGTGTCTGTGTGTAGTTTGCATGTTCTCCCTGTGTCTGTGTGGAGTCTGCATGTTCTCCCTGTGTCTGTGTGTAGTTTGCATGTTCTCCCTGTGTCTGTGTGGAGTCTGCATGTTCTCCCTGTGTCTGTGTGGAGTTTGCATGTTCTCCCTGTGTCTGTGTGGAGTCTGCATGTTCTCCCTGTGTCTGTGTGTAGTTTGCATGTTCTCCCTGTGTCTGTGTGGAGTCTGCGTGTTCTCCCTGTGTCTGTGTGGAGTCTGCGTGTTCTCCCTGTGTCTGTGTGGAGTCTGCGTGTTCTCCCTGTGTCTGTGTGGAGTCTGCATGTTCTCCCTGTGAGGTCTAATCCTCAGAGCTGCTGTTCTAATCCTCACTGTGTTTGTTCACTTGCACAAACCCTCATGGAACTCCTCCTCTCTCCTCCTCTCTCCTCCTCCTCCTCCTCCTCCTCTCCTCCTCCTCCTCTCCTCCTCCTCTTCTCCTCCTCTCCTCCTCCTCCTTCTCTCCTCCTCCTCCTCCTCCTCTCCTCCTCCTCTCCTCCTCCTCCTCTCCTCCTCCTCTTCTCCTCCTCTCCTCCTCCTCCTCCTCTCCTCCTCCTCCTCCTCTCCTCCTCCTCTCCTCCTCTTCCTCCTCTCCTCCTTTCCTCCTCCTCTTCTCCTCCTCTCCTCCTCCTCTCCTCCTCCTCCTCCTCTTCCTCCTCCTCTTCCTCCTCTCCTCCTCTCCTCCTCTGCTCCTCTCCTCCTCCTCCTCTTCCTCCTCTCCTCCTCCTCTCCTCCTCTGCTCCTCTCCTCCTACTCTCCTCCTCTTCCTCCTCTCCTCCTCCTCTCCTCCTCTTCCTCCTCTCCTCCTCTCCTCCTCTCCTCCTCTGCTCCTCTCCTCCTCTTCACTTCTGTGTTCAGCTCATCTGTGGGTGAGGTCAGGGGTCAGGGTCTGTGTTAGTCCTACAGTAGCGTTAGCGTTAGCTGTGGCTAATGGGATTATTGGATCAGAACCGATTACACAGCAGAGCTACAGTTCACATGGGACCTGCTTTAGACCGGGTTTAGACCGGGTTTAGACCTGGTTTAGTCCTGGTTTAGGCCTGGTTTAGGCCTGGTTTAGACCTGGTTTATGCCTGGTTTAGGCCTGGTTTAGACCTGGTTTAGACCTGGTTTAGTCCTGGTTTAGAACTGGTTTAGTCCTGGTTTAGGCCTGGTTTAGACCTGGTTTAGTCCTGGTTTAGTCCTGGTTTAGGCCTGGTTTAGGCCTGGTTTAGTCCTGGTTTAGGCCTGGTTTAGTCCTGGTTTAGGCCTGGTTTAGGCCTGGTTTAGTCCTGGTTTAGGCCTGGTTTAGACCTGGTTTAGACCTGGTTTAGTCCTGGTTTAGGCCTGGTTTAGTCCTGGTTTAGACCTGGTTTAGTCCTGGTTTAGTCCTGGTTTAGTCCTGGTTTAGACCTGGTTTAGTCCTGGTTTAGTCCTGGTTTAGTCCTGGTTTAGTCCTGGTTTAGACCTGGTTTAGTCCTGGTTTAGACCTGGTTTAGTCCTGGCTTAGTCCTGGTTTAGACCTGGTTTAGACCTGGTTTAGTCCTGGTTTAGACCTGGTTTAGACCTGGTTTAGTCCTGGTTTAGTCCTGGTTTAGTCCTGGTTTAGGCCTGGTTTAGTCCTGGTTTAGACCTGGTTTAGTCCTGGTTTAGGCCTGGTTTAGACCTGGTTTAGTCCTGGTTTAGTCCTGGTTTAGACCTGGTTTAGTCCTGGTTTAGACCTGGTTTAGTCCTGGATTAGTCCTGGTTTAGACCTGGTTTAGTCCTGGTTTAGACCTGGTTTAGACCTGGTTTAGTCCTGGTTTAGTCCTGGTTTAGTCCTGGTTTAGACCTGGTTTAGTCCTGGTTTAGTCCTGGTTTAGGCCTGGTTTAGTCCTGGTTTAGACCTGGTTTAGTCCTGGTTTAGACCTGGTTTAGTCCTGGTTTAGTCCTGGTTTAGTCCTGGTTTAGACCTGGTTTAGTCCTGGTTTAGTCCTGGTTTAGTCCTGGTTTAGACCTGGTTTAGTCCTGGTTTAGGCCTGGTTTAGACCTGGTTTAGTCCTGGTTTAGTCCTGGTTTAGTCCTGGTTTAGACCTGGTTTAGTCCTGGTTTAGACCTGGTTTAGTCCTGGTTTAGTCCTGGTTTAGACCTGGTTTAGACCTGGTTTAGTCCTGGTTTAGTCCTGGTTTAGTCCTGGTTTAGACCTGGTTTAGTCCTGGTTTAGGCCTGGTTTAGACCTGGTTTAGTCCTGGTTTAGTCCTGGTTTAGTCCTGGTTTAGACCTGGTTTAGTCCTGGTTTAGTCCTGGTTTAGACCTGGTTTAGGCCTGGTTTAGTCCTGGTTTAGGCCTGGTTTAGACCTGGTTTAGTCCTGGTTTAGACCTGGTTTAGTCCTGGTTTAGACCTGGTTTAGACCTGGTTTAGACCTGGTTTAGTCCTGGGTTAGACCTGGTTTAGACCTGTTTTAGTCCTGTTTTAGACCTGGTTTAGACCTGGTTTAGACCTGGTTTAGACCTGGTTTAGTCCTGGGTTAGACCTGGTTTAGACCTGTTTTAGTCCTGGTTTATTCCTGGTTTAGACCTGGTTTAGACCTGGTTTAGTCCTGGTTTAGACCTGTTTTAGTCCTGGTTTAGACCTGGTTTAGTCCTGGTTTAGTCCTGGTTTAGGCCTGGTTTAGTCCTGGTTTAGTCCTGGTTTAGACCTGGTTTAGTCCTGGTTTAGTCCTGGTTTAGTCCTGGTTTAGTCCTGGTTTAGACCTGTTTTAGTCCTGGTTTAGTCCTGGTTTAGACCTGGTTTAGACCTGGTTTAGTCCTGGTTTAGTCCTGGTTTAGACCTGGTTTAGTCCTGGTTTAGGCCTGGTTTAGGCCTGGTTTAGACCTGGTTTAGTCCTGGGTTAGACCTGGTTTAGACCTGTTTTAGTCCTGGTTTAGTCCTGGTTTAGTCCTGGTTTAGACCTGGTTTAGACCTGGTTTAGACCTGTTTTAGTCCTGGTTTAGTCCTGGTTTAGTCCTGGTTTAGACCTGTTTTAGTCCTGGTTTAGTCCTGGTTTAGTCCTGGTTTAGACCTGGTTTAGTCCTGGTTTAGTCCTGGTTTAGGCCTGGTTTAGGCCTGGTTTAGTCCTGGGTTAGACCTGGTTTAGACCTGGTTTAGTCCTGGTTAAGTCCTGGTTTAGACCTGGTTTAGTCCTGGTTTAGACCTGGTTTAGGCCTGGTTTAGTCCTGGTTTAGTCCTGGTTTAGACCTGGTTTAGTCCTGGTTTAGACCTGGTTTAGACCTGGTTTAGTCCTGGTTTAGTCCTGGTTTAGGCCTGGTTTAGTCCTGGTTTAGTCCTGGTTTAGACCTGGTTTAGTCCTGGTTTAGTCCTGGTTTAGACCTGGTTTAGTCCTGGTTTAGACCTGGTTTAGTCCTGGATTAGTCCTGGTTTAGACCTGGTTTAGTCCTGGTTTAGACCTGGTTTAGTCCTGGTTTAGTCCTGGTTTAGTCCTGGTTTAGTCCTGGTTTAGACCTGGTTTAGACCTGGTTTAGTCCTGGTTTAGTCCTGGTTTAGTCCTGGTTTAGGCCTGGTTTAGTCCTGGTTTAGACCTGGTTTAGGCCTGGTTTAGACCTGGTTTAGTCCTGGTTTAGGCCTGGTTTAGACCTGGTTTAGCCTGTTTAGACCTGGTTTAGTCCTGGTTTAGACCTGGTTTAGACCTGGTTTAGACCTGGTTTAGTCCTGGGTTAGACCTGGTTTAGACCTGGTTTAGTCCTGGTTTAGTCCTGGTTTAGACCTGGTTTAGACCTGGTTTAGACCTGGTTTAGACTGCTTTAGTCCTGGGTTAGACCTGGTTTAGACCTGTTTTAGTCCTGGTTTATTCCTGGTTTAGACCTGGTTTAGTCCCTGGTTTAGACCTGGTTTAGACCTGGTTTAGTCCTGGTTTAGACCTGTTTTAGTCCTGGTTTAGACCTGGTTTAGTCCTGGTTTAGGCCTGTTTAGGCCTGGTTTAGTCCTGGTTTAGTCCTGGTTTAGACCTGGTTTAGTCCTGGTTTAGTCCTGGTTTAGTCCTGGTTTAGACCTGTTTTAGTCCTGGTTTAGTCCTGGTTTAGACCTGTTTTAGTCCTGGTTTAGTCCTGGTTTAGTCCTGGTTTAGACCTGGTTTAGGCTGGTTTAGACCTGGTTTAGTCCTGGGTTAGACCTGGTTTAGACCTGTTTTAGTCCTGGTTTAGTCCTGGGTTAGACCTGGTTTAGACCTGGTTTAGTCCTGGGTTAGACCTGGTTTAGTCCTGGTTTAGACCTGGTTTAGTCCTGTTTAGTCCTGGTTTAGTCCTGGTTTAGACCTGGTTTAGACCTGTTTTAGTCCTGGTTTAGTCCTGGTTTAGTCCTGGTTTAGTCCTGGTTTAGACCTGGTTTAGTCCCTGGTTTAGTCCTGGTTTAGTCCTGGTTTAGACCTGGTTTAGGCCTGGTTTAGGCCTGGTTTAGACCTGGTTTAGTCCTGGTTTAGACCTGGTTTAGACCTGGTTTTGTCCTGGTTAAGTCCTGGTTTAGACCTGTTTTAGTCCTGGTTTAGGCTGGTTTAGTCCTGGTTTAGGCCTGGTTTAGTCCTGGTTTAGACCTGGTTTAGTCCTGGTTTAGACCTGGTTTAGTCCTGGGTTAGACCTGGTTTAGACCTGGTTTAGTCCTGGGTTAGACCTGGTTTAGTCCTGGTTTAGACCTGGTTTAGTCCTGGTTTAGTCCTGGTTTAGTCCTGGTTTAGACCTGGTTTAGTCCTGGTTTAGACCTGGTTTAGACCTGGTTTAGACCTGGTTTTAGACCTGTTTTAGTCCTGGTTTAGACCTGTTTTAGTCCTGGTTTAGTCCTGGTTTAGTCCTGGTTTAGTCCTGGTTTAGGCCTGGTTTAGGCCTGGTTTAGACCTGATTTAGTCCTGGGTTAGACATGGTTTAGACCTGGTTTCGTCCTGGTTAAGTCCTGGTTTAGGACCTGGTTTAGTCCTGGTTTAGACCTGGTTTAGGCCTGGTTTAGTCCCTGGTTTAGTCCTGGTTTAGACCTGGTTTAGTCCTGGTTTAGACCTGGTTTAGTCCTGGTTTCGGCCTGGTTTAGACCTGGTTTAGACCTGGTTTAGTCCTGGTTTAGGCCTGGTTTACTCCTGGTTTAGACCTGGTTTAGACCTGGTTTAGTCCTGGTTTAGTCCTGGTTTAGTCCTGGTTTAGGACCTGGTTTAGACCTGGTTTAGTCCTGGTTTAGGCCTGGTTTAGACCTGGTTTAGTCCTGGTTTAGACCTGGTTTAGACCTGGTTTAGTCCTGGTTTAGGCCTGGTTTACTCCTGGTTTAGACCTGGTTTAGACCTGGTTTAGTCCTGGTTTAGTCCTGGTTTAGTCCTGGTTTAGGCCTGGTTTAGGCCTGGTTTAGACCTGGTTTAGTCCTGGTTTAGACCTGGTTTAGACCTGGTTTAGTCCTGGTTTAGGCCTGGTTTACTCCTGGTTTAGACCTGGTTTAGACCTGGTTTAGTCCTGGTTTAGGCCTGGTTTACTCCTGGTTTAGACCTGGTTTAGACCTGGTTTAGTCTGGTTTAGTCCTGGTTTAGTCCTGGTTTAGACATGGTTTAGACCTGGTTTAGTCCTGGTTTAGGCCTGGTTTAGACCTGGTTTAGTCCTGGTTTAGACCTGGTTTAGACCTGGTTTAGTCCTGGTTTAGGCCTGGTTTAGACCTGGTTTAGTCCTGGTTTAGACCTGGTTTAGACCTGGTTTAGTCCTGGTTTAGGCCTGGTTTACTCCTGGTTTAGACCTGGTTTAGACCTGGTTTAGACCTGGTTTAGTCCTGGTTTAGGCCTGGTTTAGGCCTGGTTTAGTCCTGGTTTAGTCCTGGTTTAGACCTGGTTTAGTCCTGGTTTAGTCCTGGTTTAGTCCTGGTTTAGACCTGTTTTAGTCCTGGTTTAGTCCTGGTTTAGACCTGTTTTAGTCCTGGTTTAGTCCTGGTTTAGTCCTGGTTTAGACCTGGTTTAGGCCTGGTTTAGACCTGGTTTAGTCCTGGGTTAGACCTGGTTTAGACCTGTTTTAGTCCTGGTTTAGTCCTGGGTTAGACCTGGTTTAGACCTGGTTTAGTCCTGGGTTAGACCTGGTTTAGTCCTGGTTTAGACCTGGTTTAGTCCTGGTTTAGTCCTGGTTAGTCCTGGTTTAGACCTGGTTTAGACCTGTTTTAGTCCTGGTTTAGTCCTGGTTTAGTCCTGGTTTAGTCCTGTTTAGACCTGGTTTAGTCCTGGTTTAGTCCTGGTTTAGTCCTGGTTTAGACCTGGTTTAGGCCTGGTTTAGGCCTGGTTTAGACCTGGTTTAGTCCTGGGTTAGACCTGGTTTAGACCTGGTTTTGTCCTGGTTAAGTCCTGGTTTAGACCTGGTTTAGTCCTGGTTTAGGCCTGGTTTAGTCCTGTTTAGGCCTGGTTTAGTCCTGGTTTAGACCTGGTTTAGTCCTGGTTTAGACCTGGTTTAGTCCCTGGGTTAGACCTGGTTTAGACCTGGTTTAGTCCTGGGTTAGACCTGGTTAGTCCTGGTTTAGACCTGGTTTAGTCCTGGTTTAGTCCTGGTTTAGTCCTGGTTTAGACCTGGTTTAGTCCTGGTTTAGACCTGGTTTAGACCTGGTTTAGACCTGGTTTAGACCTGTTTTAGTCCTGGTTTAGACCTGTTTTAGTCCTGGTTTAGGTCCTGTTTTAGTCCTGGTTTAGTCCTGGTTTAGTCCTGGTTTAGGCCTGGTTTAGGCCTGGTTAGACCTGATTTTAGACATGGTTTAGACCTGGTTTCGTCCTGGTTAAGTCCTGGTTTAGACCTGGTTTAGTCCTGGTTTAGACCTGGTTTAGGCCTGGTTTAGTCCTGGTTTAGTCCTGGTTTAGACCTGGTTTAGTCCTGGTTTAGACCTGGTTTAGTCCTGGTTTAGGCCTGGTTTAGACCTGGTTTAGACCTGGTTTAGTCCTGGTTTAGGCCTGGTTTACTCCTGGTTTAGACCTGGTTTAGACCTGGTTTAGTCCTGGTTTAGTCCTGGTTTAGACCTGGTTTAGACCTGGTTTAGTCCTGGTTTAGGCCTGGTTTAGACCTGGTTTAGTCCTGGTTTAGACCTGGTTTAGACCTGGTTTAGTCCTGGTTTAGGCCTGGTTTACTCCTGGTTTAGACCTGGTTTAGACCTGGTTTAGTCCTGGTTTAGTCCTGGTTTAGTCCTGGTTTAGGCCTGGTTTAGGCCTGGTTTAGACCTGGTTTAGTCCTGGTTTAGACCTGGTTTAGACCTGGTTTAGACTCAGAGGAACAGAATGTCCATTCTTGCAGCTGCATTGCAGCAGAGTGGGTCCAGTTTGAGGGAGGGGCCGAGTGAGGAGACGAGGAAGCATGTGAGGAGACGAGGGAAGCATGTGAGGAGACGAGGAAGCATGTGAGGAGACGAGGAAGCATGTGAGGAGACGAGGAAGCATGTGAGGAGACGAGGACACTCTTGTGTGAAAGTGTTCTGGTGTGTGCTGTGATCTGATTGGCTGCTGCAGTCGAGCCTTCAGGGCATTGTCCAATCACAGCCCCCCGTGCCCCGTCCTGAGCTGTGATTGGTCCGTTTGAACGTCCTCCTGTGGATATGAACGCAGTGGAGCGAAACAGGTCAAAGAGTCAGTCTGAGCGCGTGCGGAGGTGGAGCGGACTGAGCGCGTGCAGAAGAATCTCAGACATGCAGTGTGGAGGAAATGGAATGTATAATTTAAAACAAAACACCGTCATTTTACAGTCAGATTCTGTCCTCTGGTTTAGTCCTGGTGTAGACCTGGTGTAGACCTGGTGTAGTCCAGGTGTAGTCCAGGTGTAGTCCAGGTGTAGTCCAGGTGTAGTCCTGGTGTAGTCCTGGCTTAGTCCTGGTTTATCTTCTCTCTCCTGCCCCAGACTCACATGAAGTCTTTTATTTTGTGGCTTATTCACTCTGGAAGGATCTAAACCAGGACTAAACCAGGACTAAATCAGGTCTAAACTAGGTCTAACCCAGGTCTAACCCAGGACTAAACCAGGACTAAACCAGGACTAAACCAGGACTAAAACAGGTCTAAACCAGGTCTAACCCAGGTCTAACCCAGGTCTAACCCAGAACTAAACCAGGACTAAAACAGGTCTAAACCAGGTCTAAAACAGGTCTAAACCAGGTCTAAAACAGGTCTAAACCAGGTCTAAAGTTGGTCTAAAGCGGACCAGACTGTAGAGGTCCTGTTTCGTGTTTCAGGGGTTTGGGTTCAGAGGAAATGGAAGACAGAAGAACAGATTTATTTTGCCTCTGGATGTGTTCATGACTTCAGCTCCTGTTTCAGACTCGGCACACGAGGGTTGGATTTTCTATTGTCCCCGACTTCAGACCTGGTTCAGACCTGGTTCAGACCTGGTTCAGACCTGGTTCAGACCTGGTTCAGACCTGGTTCTGTCCTTCCTCCTCCTTTATAATCTTAATAATAGGAATACTTATATTTCCTGTGCTTTTCAAAGTGTCCGTGAGGTCACTGAACACATCGCGCTTTAGAGGTTTGTGTTTCAGACGGAGCTTTGGGACTTTTCCTGAGCGGAGCTGAGGTTTCAGACTCAGGTGAGGTCAGTGAACGTGTTTCACCTGAGGGCCGAACCTGAGCCCTCAGCGCTCGCTCTGATTGGCTCACGGTGATGTAACGCTCGGTCCTGATTGGCCCACAGTGAGGTCACACAAAAACACTTTTCTATTTGATCCAAAACTCAAATGACCCGGTGCCGGGTCACTAGGTCACCGGACCTCGGAACGACGTCATCTCCGAGTTAAACGTCAGATGCCCGTTCAGTTTCACTTCGAAAAACAGTGACAATTTATGACAAAGAAAAAGATTCATTCAGCGTCCCCATAATCCTCTGCTCTGATCTAATGTCGTTTCCTCATCACAAACAGACGTACAAACACACACAAACACACACAAACACACACAAACACACACAAACACACACACATGTTTAACACACTAACCTGCAGATTTAGGCTCCGCCCTCTCCTCAGGCCTGTGTGCCAGTTTGTGTGTTCTGCCTGTGTCTGTGGTTTCCTCTGGTTCCTCAACCTAAAACGGGCACAATAATCCTCCAGATGGTCCTGGTTCAGTCCTGGTTTAGTCCAGGGTTAGTTCCTGGGTTAGACCTGGTTTAGTCCTGGGTTAGTTCTGGGTTAGTCCTGGTTTAGACCTGGTTTAGTCCTGGATTAGTCCTGTTTAGTCCTGGTTTAGTTCTGGGTTAGTCCTGGTTTAGTCCTGGTTTAGTTCTGGGTTAGTCCTGGTTTAGACCTGGGTTAGTTCCTGGTTTAGTCCTGGGTTTAGTTCTGGGTTAGTCCAGGATTAGTTCTGGGTTAGTCCTGGTTTAGTTCTGGGTTAGTCCTGGTTTAGTCCTGGTTTAGTTCTGGGTTAGTCCTGGTTTAGACCTGGGTTAGTTCTGGTTTAGTCCTGGTCTTGAGGTTGTGGGAGGTTTTTGGGAGAACTGTTTATAAAAGTGTGAAC
>CM057102.1:508333-546002 GCA_029959045.1 Taenioides sp. WSHXM2023 | reverse complement strand
TTGTGCGTGTGTGTCTCATTGTGCGTGTGTGTCTCATTGTGCGTGTGTTTCATTGTGTGTGTGTCTCATTGTGCGTGTGTGTTTCATTGCGTGTGTGTCTCATTGTGCGTGTGTGTTTCATTGTGTGTGTGTCTCATTGTGCGTGTGTGTTTCATTGTGTGTGTGTCTCATTGTGCGTGTGTGTCTCATTGTGCGTGTGTGTCTCATTGTGCGTGTGTGTTTCATTGCGTGTGTGTCTCATTGTGCGTGTGTGTCTCATTGTGCGTGTGTGTCTCATTGTGCGTGTGGTTCATTGTGCGTGTGTCTCATTGTGCGTGTGTTTCATTGTGTGTGTGTCTCATTGTGCGTGTGTGTTTCATTGTGTGTGTGTCTCATTGTGCGTGTGTGTTTCATTGTGTGTGTGTCTCATTGCGTGTTGTCATTGTGCGTGTGTGTCTCATTGTGCGTGTGTGTCCTCATTGCGTGTGTGTCTCATTGTGCGTGTGTGTTTCATTGTGTGTCTCATTGTGCGTGTGTGTTTCATTGTGCGTGTGTGTCTCATTGTGCGTGTGTGTTTCATTGTGTGTGTGTCTCATTGTGCGTGTGTGTTTCATTGTGTGTGTGTCTCATTGTGCGTGTGTGTTTCATTGTGTGTGTGTCTCATTGTGCGTGTGTGTTTCATTGTGTGTGTGTCCCATTGTGCGTGTGTGTTTCATTGTGTGTGTGTCTCATTGTGCGTGTGTGTTTCATTGTGTGTGTCTCATTGTGCGTGTGTGTTTCATTGTGTGTGTGTCTCATTGTGCGTGTGTGTTTCATTGTGTGTGTGTCTCATTGTGCGTGTGTGTTTCATTGTGTGTGTGTCTCATTGTGCGTGTGTGTTCATTGCGTGTGTGTCTCATTGTGCGTGTGTGTCTCATTGTGCGTGTGTGTTTCATTGTGTGTGTGTCTCATTGTGCGTGTGTGTTTCATTGTGTGTGTGTCTCATTGTGCGTGTGTGTCTCATTGTGTGTGTGTCTCATTGTGCGTGTGTGTTTCATTGTGTGTGTGTCTCATTGTGCGTGTGTGTCTCATTGTGGCGTGTGTGTTTCATTGTGTGTGTGTCTCATTGTGCGTGTGGTGTTTCATTGTGTGTGTGTCTCATTGTGCGTGTGTGTTTCATTGTGTGTGTGTTCATTGTGTGTGTGTCTCATTGTGTGTGTGTGTTTCATTGTGTGTGTGTCTCATTGTGCATGTGTGTTTCATTGTGTGTGTCTCATTGTGCGTGTGTGTTTCATTGTGTGTGTCTCATTGTGCGTGTGTGTTTCATTGTGTGTGTGTCTCATTGTGCGTGTGTGTTTCATTGTGTGTGTGTCTCATTGTGCGTGTGTGTTTCATTGTGTGTGTGTCTCATTGTGCGTGTGTGTTTCATTGTCGTGTGTGTCTCATTGTGTGTGTGTCTCATTGTGCGTGTGTGTCTCATTGCGTGTGTGTCTCATTGTGCGTGTGTGTCTCATTGTGCGTGTGTGTTTCATTGCGTGTGTGTCTCATTGTGCGTGTGTGTCTCATTGTGCATGTGTGTTTCATTGTGTGTGTCTCATTGTGCGTGTGTGTTTCATTGTGTGTGTGTCTCATTGTGCGTGTGTGTTTCATTGCGTGTGTGTCTCATTGTGCGTGTGTGTTTCATTGCGTGTGTGTCTCATTGTGCGTGTGTGTTTCATTGCGTGTGTGTCTCATTGTGCGTGTGTGTTTCATTGTGTGTGTGTCTCATTGTGCGTGTGTGTTTCATTGTGTGTGTGTCTCATTGTGCGTGTGTGTTTCATTGCGTGTGTGTCTCATTGTGTGTGTGTGTCTCATTGTGCGTGTGTGTTTCATTGCGTGTGTGTCTCATTGTGCGTGTGTGTCTCATTGTGCGTGTGTGTTTCATTGTGTGTGTCTCATTGTGCGTGTGTGTTTCATTGCGTGTGTGTCTCATTGTGCGTGTGTGTTTCATTGTGTGTGTCTCATTGTGCGTGTGTGTTTCATTGCGTGTGTGTCTCATTGTGCGTGTGTGTCTCATTGTGCGTGTGTGTTTCATTGTGTGTGTCTCATTGTGCGTGTGTGTTTCATTGCGTGTGTGTCTCATTGTGCGTGTGTGTTTCATTGTGTGTGTCTCATTGTGCGTGTGTGTTTCATTGCGTGTGTGTCTCATTGTGCGTGTGTGTCTCATTGTGCGTGTGTGTTTCATTGCGTGTGTGTCTCATTGTGCGTGTGTGTCTCATTGTGCGTGTGTGTCTCATTGTGCGTGTGTGTCTCATTGTGCGTGTGTGTTTCATTGCGTGTGTGTCTCATTGTGCGTGTGTGTTTCATTGTGCGTGTGTGTCTCATTGTGCGTGTGTGTCTCATTGT
Source organism: Taenioides sp. WSHXM2023 (assembly GCA_029959045.1). Classification (NCBI taxonomy): domain Eukaryota; kingdom Metazoa; phylum Chordata; class Actinopteri; order Gobiiformes; family Gobiidae; genus Taenioides; species Taenioides sp. WSHXM2023. Next base: position 543,659 of record CM057102.1, on the reverse strand, counting down.
GCGTGTGTGTTTCATTGCGTGTGTGTCTCATTGTGCGTGTGTGTTTCATTGTGTGTGTGTCTCATTGTGCGTGTGTGTTTCATTGTGTGTGTGTCTCATTGTGCGTGTGTGTTTCATTGCGTGTGTGTCTCATTGTGCGTGTGTGTTTCATTGTGCGTGTGTGTTTCATTGCGTGTGTGTCTCATTGTGTGTGTGTGTCTCATTGTGCGTGTGTGTTTCATTGTGCGTGTGTGTTTCATTGCGTGTGTGTCTCATTGTGTGTGTGTGTCTCATTGTGCGTGTGTGTTTCATTGCGTGTGTGTCTCATTGTGCGTGTGTGTTTCATTGTGTGTGTCTCATTGTGCGTGTGTGTCTCATTGTGCGTGTGTTGTCTCATTGTGCGTGTGTGTTTCATTGCGTGTGTGTCTCATTGTGCGTGTGTGTCTCATTGTGCGTGTGTGTCTCATTGTGCGTGTGTGTTTCATTGCGTGTGTGTCTCATTGTGCGTGTGTGTTTCATTGCGTGTGTGTCTCATTGTGCGTGTGTGTTTCATTCGTGTGTGTCTCATTGTGCGTGTGTGTCTCATTGTGCGTGTGTGTCTCATTGTGCGTGTGTGTCTCATTGTGCGTGTGTGTTTCATTGCGTGTGTGTCTCATTGTGCGTGTGTGTCTCATTGTGCGTGTGTGTTTCATTGTGCTGTGTGTCTCATTGTGCGTGTGTGTGTCTCATTGTGCGTGTGTGTTTCATTGTGCGTGTGTGTCTCATTGTGTGTGTGTCTCATTGTGCGTGTGTGTCTCATTGTGCGTGTGTGTCTCATTGTGCGTGTGTGTCTCATTGTGCGTGTGTGTCTCATTGTGCGTGTGTGTCTCATTGTGCGTGTGTGTTTCATTGTGCGTGTGTGTCTCATTGTGCGTGTGTGTCTCATTGTGCGTGTGTGTCTCATTGTGCGTGTGTGTCTCATTGTGCGTGTGTGTCTCATTGTGCGTGTGTGTCTCATTGTGCGTGTGTGTCTCATTGTGCGTGTGTGTTTCATTGTGCGTGTGTGTCTCATTGTGCGTGTGTGTCTCATTGTGCGTGTGTGTTTCATTGTGCGTGTGTGTCTCATTGTGCGTGTGTGTCTCATTGTGCGTGTGTGTTTCATTGCGTGTGTGTCTCATTGTGCGTGTGTGTCTCATTGTGCGTGTGTGTTTCATTGTGCTGTGTGTTTCATTGTGTGTGTGTTTCATTGCGTGTGTGTCTCATTGTGTGTGTGTGTCTCATTGTGCGTGTGTGTCTCATTGTGCGTGTGTGTCTCATTGTGCGTGTGTGTTTCATTGCGTGTGTGTCTCATTGTGCGTGTGTGTCTCATTGTGCGTGTGTGTTTCATTGTGTGTGTGTTTCATTGTGTGTGTGTTTCATTGCGTGTGTGTCTCATTGTGCGTGTGTGTCTCATTGTGCGTGTGTGTCTCATTGTGCGTGTGTGTCTCATTGTGCGTGTGTGTCTCATTGTGCGTGTGTGTTTCATTGTGCGTGTGTGTTTCATTGTGTGTGTGTTTCATTGCGTGTGTGTCTCATTGTGCGTGTGTGTCTCATTGTGCGTGTGTGTCTCATTGTGCGTGTGTGTTTCATTGTGCGTGTGTGTCTCATTGTGCGTGTGTGTCTCATTGTGCGTGTGTGTCTCATTGTGCGTGTGTGTTTCATTGTGCGTGTGTGTCTCATTGTGCGTGTGTGTTTCATTGTGCGTGTGTGTCTCATTGTGCGTGTGTGTCTCATTGTGCGTGTGTGTTTCATTGCGTGTGTGTCTCATTGTGCGTGTGTGTCTCATTGTGCGTGTGTGTTTCATTGTGTGTGTGTTTCATTGCGTGTGTGTTTCATTGCGTGTGTGTCTCATTGTGCGTGTGTGTCTCATTGTGCGTGTGTGTCTCATTGTGCGTGTGTGTTTCATTGTGCGTGTGTGTCTCATTGTGCGTGTGTGTTTCATTGCGTGTGTGTCTCATTGTGCGTGTGTGTCTCATTGTGCGTGTGTGTTTCATTGTGTGTGTGTTTCATTGCGTGTGTGTTTCATTGCGTGTGTGTCTCATTGTGCGTGTGTGTCTCATTGTGCGTGTGTTTCATTGTGCGTGTGTGTCTCATTGTGCGTGTGTGTCTCATTGTGCGTGTGTGTTTCATTGCGTGTGTGTCTCATTGTGCGTGTGTGTCTCATTGTGCGTGTGTGTCTCATTGTGCGTGTGTGTTTCATTGCGTGTGTGTCTCATTGTGCGTGCGTGTCTCATTGTGCGTGTGTGTTTCATTGCGTGTGTGTCTCATTGTGCGTGTGTGTCTCATTGTGCGTGTGTGTTTCATTGCGTGTGTGTCTCATTGTGCGTGTGTGTCTCATTGTGCGTGTGTCTCATTGTGCGTGTGTGTCTCATTGTGCGTGTGTGTTTCATTGCGTGTGTGTCTCATTGTGCGTGTGTGTCTCATTGTGCGTGTGTGTTTCATTGCGTGTGTGTCTCATTGTGCGTGTGTGTCTCATTGTGCGTGTGTGTCTCATTGTGCGTGTGTGTCTCATTGTGTGTGTGTGTTTCATTGTGCGTGTGTCTCATTGTGTGTGTGTGTTTCATTGTGTGTGTGTGTTTCATTGTGTGTGTGTTTCATTGTGCGTGTGTCTCATTGTGCGTGTGTGTCTCATTGTGCGTGTGTGTCTCATTGTGCGTGTGTGTCTCATTGTGCGTGTGTGTTTCATTGCGTGTGTGTCTCATTGTGCGTGTGTGTCTCATTGTGTGTGTGTGTCTCATTGTGCGTGTGTGTTTCATTGTGCGTGTGTGTCTCATTGTGCGTGTGTGTCTCATTGTGCGTGTGTGTTTCATTGCGTGTGTGTCTCATTGTGCGTGTGTGTCTCATTGTGCGTGTGTTTCATTGCGTGTGTGTCTCATTGTGCGTGTGTGTCTCATTGTGCGTGTGTGTCTCATTGTGCGTGTGTGTCTCATTGTGCGTGTGTGTCTCATTGTGCGTGTGTGTCTCATTGTGTGTGTGTGTTTCATTGTGCGTGTGTCTCATTGTGTGTGTGTGTCTCATTGTGTGTGTGTGTCTCATTGTGCGTGTGTGTCTCATTGTGTGTGTGTGTTTCATTGTGCGTGTGTCTCATTGTGTGTGTGTCTCATTGTGTGTGTGTGTCTCATTGTGCGTGTGTGTCTCATTGTGCGTGTGTGTCTCATTGTGTGTGTGTGTCTCATTGTGTGTGTGTGTTTCATTGTGCGTGTGTCTCATTGTGTGTGTGTGTTTCATTGTGTGTGTGTTTCATTGTGCGTGTGTCTCATTGTGCGTGTGTGTGTCTCATTGTGCGTGTGTGTCTCATTGTGCGTGTGTGTCTCATTGTGCGTGTGTGTCTCATTGTGCGTGTGTGTCTCATTGTGCGTGTGTGTTTCATTGTGCGTGTGTCTTATTGTGTGTGTGTGTTTCATTGTGTGTGTGTGTTTCATTGTGTGTGTGTTTCATTGTGCGTGTGTCTCATTGTGCGTGTGTGTCTCATTGTGCGTGTGTGTCTCATTGTGCGTGTGTGTCTCATTGTGCGTGTGTGTCTCATTGTGTGTGTGTGTTTCATTGTGCGTGTGTCTCATTGTGTGTGTGTGTCTCATTGTGTGTGTGTGTGTCTCATTGTGCGTGTGTGTCTCATTGTGCGTGTGTGTCTCATTGTGTGTGTGTGTCTCATTGTGTGTGTGTGTGTCTCATTGTGTGTGTGTGTCTCATTGTGCGTGTGTGTCTCATTGTGTGTGTGTGTCTCATTGTGTGTGTGTGTTTCATTGTGTGTGTGTGTTTCATTGTGTGTGTGTTTCATTGTGCGTGTGTCTCATTGTGTGTGTGTGTCTCATTGTGCGTGTGTGTCTCATTGTGCGTGTGTGTCTCATTGTGTGTGTGTGTCTCATTGTGCGTGTGTGTCTCATTGTGCGTGTGTGTCTCATTGTGTGTGTGTCTCATTGTGCGTGTGTGTCTCATTGTGCGTGTGTGTTTCATTGCGTGTGTGTCTCATTGTGCGTGTGTGTCTCATTGTGTGTGTGTGTCTCATTGTGTGTGTGTGTTTCATTGTGCGTGTGTCTCATTGTGTGTGTGTGTCTCATTGTGCGTGTGTGTCTCATTGTGCGTGTGTGTCTCATTGTGTGTGTGTGTTTCATTGTGCGTGTGTGTCTCATTGTGCGTGTGTGTTTCATTGCGTGTGTGTCTCATTGTGCGTGTGTGTCTCATTGTGTGTGTGTGTCTCATTGTGCGTGTGTGTCTCATTGTGCGTGTGTGTTTCATTGCGTGTGTGTCTCATTGTGCGTGTGTGTCTCATTGTGTGTGTGTGTCTCATTGTGTGTGTGTGTTTCATTGTGTGTGTCTCATTGTGCGTGTGTGTCTCATTGTGTGTGTGTGTCTCATTGTGCGTGTGTGTCTCATTGTGCGTGTGTGTCTCATTGTGCGTGTGTGTCTCATTGTGCGTGTGTGTCTCATTGTGTGTGTGTGTTTCATTGTGCGTGTGTGTCTCATTGTGCGTGTGTGTCTCATTGTGTGTGTGTGTCTCATTGTGCGTGTGTGTCTCATTGTGCGTGTGTGTCTCATTGTGCGTGTGTGTCTCATTGTGTGTGTGTGTCTCATTGTGCGTGTGTGTTTCATTGTGCGTGTGTGTCTCATTGTGCGTGTGTGTCTCATTGTGTGTGTGTGTTTCAGAGCGGGCACATGCCGGCCGTGCGTCTCTGGGAGGTCACTGAGCGCGCTCAGATGGCGGAGCTGCAGGAGCATAAATACGGCGTCGCCTGCGTCGCCTTTTCTCCCAACGGGAAATACGTCGTGAGTGTCGGATACCAACACGACATGACCGTCTGTGTGTGGAACTGGAAGGTACGAGTACTACGAGTACTATGAGTACTACCGATACTACCAATACTACCAAATATTACTAATACTACCAAATACTACCAATACTATTACAGTACTACAGACAGGACTATAGGACTACAGTTACTACTACGACATTACTACAACTACTACAACCAGCATGTCCAACACACACACAGACACACACACACTGTGTGTCTGTGTGTGTGTGTGTTCTCAGTGTGTGTGTTCAGTGTGTGTGTTCTCAATGTGTGTGTGTGTGTGTGTGTGTGTGTGTGCGTTCTCAGTGTGTGTGACCTGCTGCTTTGTTTGCTTTTGTTTTTGTGATATTTTTCTTTTGTTTGACAGAAAAACCTGCTGTTTTGTTTCTTGTATTAAATCATATTTTATGATTTTAATATTTGATTTTTCTTTTGCATTTGACAGAAAAACGTGGTGGTGGCGGCGAACAAAGTCTCGAGTAAAGTTTGCGCCGTGTCGTTTTCCGACGACAGCTCGTACTTCGTCACCGCCGGCAACAGACACATCAAGTTCTGGTACCTGGACCACAACAAGACCAACAAGGTACTAGTACTACAATACTACTACAAATACTACCACTACTACAGGTAACACACAAGACCAACAAGGTACTACAAATACATATATTACTACTACTGTTACTGCACTGCTCTGTGCAGCACTGTGGAAACTGTTGTTTGTAAAATGTGCTGTATAAATAAAGTTGGATTGAATTATTACTACGACAACAGACCAGACGTGTGTTTCACCTGGATTTTTTCCTCAGGTGAACACCACAGTCCCTCTCCTGTGTGTGTAGTTGTGAGTAGTTGTGTGTAGTTGTGTGTAGTTGTGTGTAGTTGTGTGTAGTTGTGTGTAGTTGTGTGTAGTTGTGTGTAGTTGTGTATTTGGTGTTATATTTGTGTTGTATTCCAGGTGAACGCCACAGTCCCTCTCTTGGGGCGCTCTGGACTTTTGGGGGAGCTCAGGACGAACTGTTTCTCAGACGTGGCCTGCGGTCGGGGGAAAAGCTCCGCCTCCACCTTCTGCATCACCTCCTCCGGCCTCCTCTGCGAGTTCAACCAGCGCCGCCTCCTCGACAAGTGGGTGGAGCTACGGGTGAGTCACATGACCTGCACGTGACCTGCACGTGACCTGAACGCGACCTGAACGCGACCTGAACGCGACCTGAACGTGACCTTTTAAACAAATACTGAGTTTTGATTTCTTACTTGTGGCTCTGGTCTTATATAATACTCCCCTTAAACCTGTGGACAGAATGAGGACAGAGTTTTGTCCCTGAGAGTCGTCCTCTGAGCTGATGTGAGTTTGTGACTGTAGAGGGCGCTCTGAGCGACTATTGAACATTTCATTTAAACATCTCGATTTCTGGCAAAAGGAGCTCTAAAAGAGGAGATATTCTGCTTCCTCATGTTCCAACGATGTTCCTCATCAGAAATGCACCTGAAGAGGTTTAGAGTCCTCCATGCATGTTTGAGTCATCTAGTGATCTCTCCCAGGCCCTATTCAAACCTTCCTTACAGTTAGCAGTACGAGCCTGTACGAGGCTCCGCCCACAAGTCTACGTCCCCCAGGCTCCCACAGTACGAGTCTGTACGAGGCTCCGCCCACAAGTCTACGTCCCCCATGCTCCCACAGTACGAGTCTGTACGAGGCTCCGCCCACAAGTCTACGTCCCCCATGTTCCCACAGTACGAGTCTGTACGAGGCTCCGCCCACAAGTCTACGTCCCCCAGGCTCCCACAGTACGAGTCTGTACGAGGCTCCGCCCACAAGTCTACGTCCCCCAGGCTCCCACAGTACGAGTCTGTACGAGGCTCCGCCCACAAGTCTACGTCCCCCAGGCTCCACACGACAATTCTCCATAAATACACAAAAACAGAACACAACAACTGGACAAACCTGATGTGATGCAGGAGTTTCATTAGTGCGACGCACACTGAGTGTGTTGGGATAGAGCTCTGAAGGGGGAGGGACTTAGCACAGGGAGCAAAAGGAGGGGAAAGGTGAATATAACATTACAAAACAATAAAAGGAACATGGTGATTTAAATGTGGAAGTTCAGAAGTGTATTTCCTCGTCTTTAACATGAAACAGACGCTCCACAGATCTGATATAAACTTGTGTTTTGTCCTCGTGCAGAGATTGGACCCCGGCTCTGTAAGTCCCGCCCCACGCCGCCGCCTCACGTTGTGATTTGACCATTTATGGTCGACATGGAAACGCCTCTGTTTCATTTCAGTTGGTTTAAAGGACCTCACTCGTCTCACCTCATTGGTCCGTTTCACAGAACACAGCTGTCAATCATCCCTCACTCATTCACTCCTGTGCAGACGAGTCCCGCCTCTGACCCAACACTTTTTATTTCATTGTTTTTACACAAAAACAATATTTTATTTAATTTGCACAAACTTTTAAAATGTCGAGTTTCACTGAGACTCGTCCTCTGAGCATGAGTTCATTTCACACTTTAAAGGCACTTTTCAGTCGACCTGTCTCTGTTAGTCCTGGTTTAGTCCTGGTTTAGTCCTGGTTTAGTCCTGGTTTAGTCCTGGTGTAGTTTTGGTGTAGTCCTGGTTCTGCCTGTATTCTGCCCCAGTCTCTGGTCTCTGGTCTCTCAGACGTTTCAGGCCAGGGGTTTAGTTCTGGTTTGGTCCTAGTCTGGTTCTGTTGTAGTGGTCTAGTCCTGGTGTAGTCCTGGTTCTGGTCTTAGTTTAGTCCTGGTGTAGTCCTGGTTCTGGTCTTGGTCTAATCCTGGTGTAGTCCCGGTTCTGACCCAGTCTCTGGTCTTTGGTCTCTCTCAGACGTCTCAGGCCACGTGTCTCTGTGTCTCGGAGGAGCTGATCTTCTGTGGATGTTCTGATGGGACCGTCCGAGCGTTCAGTCCCTTCAACCTGAAGTTCCTCTACACGCTGCCCCGACCTCACGCCCTGGGGACCGACGTGTGCACCATGACCAAGGCCAGGTGAGAAACACGCCGAGAACACGCCGAGAACACGCCCAATATACACCAAAAACAGCGCATGCAGTAGAGGTCGGAGGTCGGTCTGAGCGCGTGCAGTAGAGGTCGGAGGTCGGTCTGAGCGCGTGCAGTAGAGGTCGGAGTCTTGGTATTTTTAGTTTTTATAATTTGGGACTTTCCAGGAAATAAACAAACGGGAGCAGGAAAAACACGGCACAGGCCTGTAAAAATAAGTCTGCAGCGGTCACGTGACCCGAGTCTGCAGCGGCCACGTGACCCGAGTCTGCGGCGGCCACGTGACCCGAGTCTGCGGCGGTCACGTGACCCGAGTCTGCGGCGGTCACGTGACCCGAGTCTGCGGCGGCCATGTGACCCGAGTCTGCGGCGGCCATGTGACCTCTGAGCACAGATCAGCTGACCACAGCTGCTCCTGACCCAGAGTCAGAATCCTGATTTAGACCCAAAGGTGAACAAAAAACAAACTACAAACTCATCACAATCCTGCCTGCTCCTGTCTGTCCCTGCCTGCTCCTGTCTGTTCCTGCCTGCTCCTGTCTGTCCCTGCCTGCTCCTGTCTGACCTCTCTCTCTCTCTCTCTCTCTTCAGTCAGCTGTTCAGCTCGTGCTCTGAGTCTCGGTTTCCGGACACCGTTGCGGTGAGTTTTGACCCAGAGAACGTCTGGTTATCGTGCGTGTACAGCGACCACAGCGTGTACGTGTGGGACCTGCAACACGTGCACGCCCGTGACCCCCACGTACACGCACGCGATCCCCATCGGAAAGCGGGAAAACTCTACTCTGCGCTGTACCACTCCTCCTGCGTCTGGGGCCTGGAGGTAAAACACTCGACTTTATATGAACAATGTGATGCAAATGATATTAAAATAATCATGTTTTATTAATAATATTAAACTAATAATGTTTTATTAATAATAATAACTAATTGTTTTATTAATAATATTAAACTAATAATGTTTTATCAATAATGTTAAACTAATAATGTTTTATTAATAATGTGATACTTATGTAATACTTAAACAGGGGGTATTTTTTAGTTTTCTACCATGTTATAATATTCCCTCAACAAAAATATCCATGCATGTTTGAGTCATCTAGTGATCTCTCCCGGGCCCTATTCAGTTAGCAGTACGAGGCTCCGCCCACAAGTCTACGTCCCCCAGGCTCCCACAGTACGAGTGTGTACGAGGCTCCGCCCACAAGTCTACGTCCCCCAGGCTCCCACAGTATGAGTCTGTACGAGGCTCCGCCCACAAGTCTACGTCCCCCAGGCTCCCACAGTACGAGTCTGTACGAGGCTCCGCCCACAAGTCTACGTCCCCCAGGCTCCCACAGTACGAGCCTGTACGAGGCTCCGCCCACAAGTCTACGTCCCCCAGGCTCCACACGACAATTCTCCATAAATACACAAAAACATGAGACAAAACTGAACACAACAACTGGACAAACCTGATGTGATGCAGGAGTTTCATTAGTGCGACGCACACTGAGTGTGTTGGGATAGAGCTCTGAAGGGGGAGGGACTTAGCACAGAGAGGCTGAGTGTGTTGGGATAGAGCTCTGAAGGGGGAGGGACTTAGCACAGAGAGGCTGAGTGTGTTGGGATAGAGCTCTGAAGGGGGAGGGACTTGGCACAGAGAGCAAAAGGAGGAGAGACTCGCACTAAGTGAAACTTATAAAACGTGAATCTGTTGTTTTGGTGAATTTAACATTTTCAAAACAAAAGGAACGGGGAGATCTGAAAATGTGACCTGTTACAGATAATACCCCACAGAGGTATAATAATAATAATAATAATAAATATAGCCGCAAGCGGCAATGATCGGCCCTCGCTTGCACTCGCAGGGTGGGGGCGCTAACGCGCCCTATTCCTCCCCTTCTTTCTAGGCCAGTTGGCCTGTGGTGTGCTGTCGCACACAAACTGTTCTCTTTTTGGGCAGCTTTATTTTGTCCATTAGAATTTTATGTGTGTCTATTATAATTTTATGTGTGTCTCAACTTTTATCCAGTTGGTGGCGCTAACACACCTTTTTGAAAATGTTTCCACGTTTGAGGTTGTGGCTGTTTTAAAACTTTCACAAATGAAAATACGGCAGAATTAAATGTCTACATAGGATCACATTATGACATTTGTCACATGATTAATCCAAGATGGCGGACTTTGGTTTAGGAGGGGCTGTAAGTACCCAATGTGGGCGGGAGTACCTGATGTGGGCTCTGTGTTCGCGCATGTGCAGTTTGTGTATTGTTGTACGGGTTTCACGACAGTGCCCGATTCGTCCCTTGCAGTTTGTTTACGGCTCTGTCTGCATATTACCTCAGGGTGGTTGTCGTCGGTTTTACTGTACGCGATGGCGATGAGCGAGGATTTTCAATTTTATGCTGCACTGCTGGACTACATCTATCCATCCATCTATCTATCATCCATCTATCTATCATCTATCTATCTATCTATCTATCCATCTGTCCATCTATCCATCTATCTATCAATTCAAAATGCCGAAAATTGCCTTTGTTGTCAAAATACGTCTCTGTCGTAAATAAAATAAATAATAAAAAAAAAAAGCCCGAATCGGGCAGGAAAACCCGCCTTCTTCCTGATACGTCATGTCCTGTTTCCTGATACGTCATTATACGTCACTGTGCGCATGTGCAGTACACACAGAGCCCACATCGGGTACTTCCGCCCACATTGGGTACGCACAGGGGCCGTGGTCACAATATATTTTTTGTTCCTTTTCCCATGATGCATCTGTGTACCAAATTTGGTTTGTGTGTAGAGTCCCTCAGTCGTCCAGGTAGAATCCACGGCAAAAGGAGAAATTCAATTTGTCAACTGGACAAAAGTTTATTTGGTCAAAAAAGTTTCTCAGCTCATCCAAGCTGCTTCTTCAGTTCTGGTCAGACGCTGGTGGACACTACCTTATATCTGCCTGAAGGGGGCGCTAACTACAGTAAAATTATTCTGAGACTCCCACACCTATTTGTTTACAGTTTCTGTTAGTTAGGTGGGCCTTTAGTCCAGTCGACAAATAGAATTTCTCCTTTTGCCACAAATTTGGTTTAGCTACACCAAAGTTTTTGTCAGGACGTCACATTGGTAATGGCAGATATTTGGCCTGTTGCCATGGCAACATGATGGGAGATGGCACGTGGGTGTCATTGAGTTTTTGCACTTCCATGCAATCTCCCCAGGGGGCGCTATTGCAGCCATTTTAGATTTTCCTATATCAATCTGTTTAGGGCCGGGGTGTCCACCAACGATTAAAGTTTGAGTGAAATCGGTCAAAGTTTGCACAAATTATCACTCGTTGAAGTTTGATGGCGAGCCGCAAAAACGAACCCGAAATTTGTGCTGTTGTCACGGAAACAGCGTTCAATATTATAGCGAGCTTTTAACAACTTTTAATGTCCCACTCGTCTAGATGATACAGAATGATTTTGGTGAGGCTCGGTCAAAAGCCCTAGGACGAGTTCGTTAAAGTACGAGGACAGGAAATGGCGCCTTCGCCATCAGGTCACATGGTCTATCCAATATGGCTGGCTTCCTGTTGGTTGCCTAGCAACGGCGTAATATACTTTTTTGTTCCTATCCCCATCATGCATCTGTGTACCAAATTTGGTTTGGCTATGCCAAAGTTTTTGTCGGGCGAGGACAGATGTTTGGCCTGTTGCCATGGCAACACAATGGGAGATGGCATAGGGGCGTCATTGAGTTTTTTGATCGAGACCATGTCACGAATGGCAAAAAAAGGAGAAAATTTAATTTGTCAACTGGACAGAGTTTATTTGGTTGAATACGTTTCTCAGCTCATCCAAGCTGCTTCTTCAGTTCTGGTCAGATGCTGGTGGACACTGCTTTATATCTGCCTGAAGGGAGGAGCTTAATTACAATGAAAATGACTCTGAGACACACATATTTAAATACAGTTTCAGTTGGTCAGGTGATACAATATGGAGTTGTTAACAACTGAAACTGTATTTAAATATGTGTGTCTCAGAGTAATTTTCATTGTAATTAGCTCCTCCCTTCAGGCAGATATAAAGCAGTGTCCACCAGCATCTGACCAGAACTGAGGAAGCAGCTTGGATGAGCTGCGAAACGTATTCAACCAAATAAACTCTGTCCAGTTGACAAATTAAATTTTCTCCTTTTTTTGCCATGGATTCTACCTGGACGACTGAGGGATTTTACATACATGTCACGAATGTATGTTCCAAATTTGGTATGTCTACTACAAAGTAAAATTTTGCACTTCCATGCAATCTACCTAGGGGGCGCTATTGCAGCCATTTCAGATTTTCTTATATCAATCTGTTCAGGGTCGGGGTGTCCACCAACGATTAAAGTTTTAGTGAAATCGACCAAAGGATGCGCAAATTATCACTCGTCGAAGTTTGATGGCGAGCCGCAAAAACACAAACCCGAAATTTGTGCCGTTGTCACGGAAACACCGTTCAATATTATAGCGAGCTTTTAACAACTTTTAATGTCCCACTCGTCTAGATGATACAGAATGATTTTGGTGAGGCTCGGTCAAAAACCCTAAGACGAGTTCGTTAAAGTACGAGGACAGGGAATGGCGCCTTCGCCATCAGGTCACATGGTCTATCCAATATGGCTGACTTCCTGTTGGTTGCCTAGCAACAGCGTAATATACTTTTTTGTTCCTATTCCCATGATGCATCTGTGTACCAAATTTGGTTTGTCTACGCCAAAGTTTTTGGTCGGGCGCCCTATTGGCGAGGACAGATGTTTGGCCTGTTGCCATGGCGACACGATGGGAGATGGCGTGGGGGCGTCATTGAGTTTTTTGATCGAGACCATGTCACAAATCTGTGTACCAAATTTGGTATGTGTACGACAAAGTAAAATTTTGCACTTCCATGCAATCTCCCTAGGGGGCGCTATTGCGGTCATTTCAGATTTTCTTATATCAATCTGTTCAGGGTCGGGGTGTCCACCAACGATTAAAGTTTGAGTGAAATCGACCAAAAATTGTGCGAATTATCACTCGTCGAAGTTTGATGGCGAGGCGCAAAAACAAACCCGAAATTCGTGTCGTTGTCACGGAAACACCGTTCAATATTATAGCAAGCTTTTAACAACTTTTAATGTCCCACTCGTCTAGATGATACAGAACGATTTTGGTGAGGCTCGGTCAAAAACCCTAGGACGAGTTCGTTAAAGTACGAGGACAGGAAATGGCGCCTTCGGCGCCACGTCACGCGATCAGTCCAAAATGGCCGACTTCCTGTTGGTTGCCTAGCAACCGCGTAATATATTTTTTGTCTTGGAATGACATGACCTATCCACCACCTGAATTTCGTTTGTCTACGACAAAGTTCATTTTTCGGGTATAGCCATAGGCGCAATGTATTTTGATTTTCCAGGGGGCGCTGTCGAGCCATTTTTTTAGGTTTTGTAATACAGAGTATTTGTAAATTCCTTTTTTGGCGTTCTTGAATTTTGTTCCAAATTTGGTGACTTTTCGTCGGCGGGAAATTACCGAACCTTGAAAAAAGTGTATAGGAAAATAATAATAATAAGAAATATAGCCGCAAGCGGCAATGATCGGCCCTCGCTTGCACCCGCAGGGTGGGGGCGCTAACGCGCCCTATTCCTCCCCTTCTTTCTAGGCCAGTTGGCCTGTGGTGTGCTGTCGCACACAAACTGTTCTCTTTTTGGGCAGCTTTATTTTGTCCATTAGAATTTTATGTGTGTCTCAACTTTTATCCAGTTGGTGGCGCTAACACACCTTTTTGAAGATGTTTCCACGTTTGAGGTTGTGGCTGTTTTAAAACTTTCACAAATGAAAATACGGCAGAATTAAATGTCTACATAGGATCACATTATGACATTTGTCACATGATTAATCCAAGATGGCGGACTTTGGTTTAGGAGGGGCCGTGGTCACAATATATTTTTTGTTCCTTTTCCCATGATGAATCTCTGTACCAAATTTAGTTTGTGTAGAATCCCTCAGTCGTCCAGGTAGAATCCATGGCAAAAGCAGAAATTCAATTTGTCAACTGGACAAAAGTTTATTTGGTCGAATCCGTTTCTCCTCCAAGCTGCTTCTTCAGTTCTGGTCAGACGCTGATGGACACTGCCTTATATCTGCCTGAAGGGGGCGCTAACTACAGTAAAATTATTCTGAGACTCCCACACCTATTTGTTTACAGTTTCTGTTAGTTAGGTGGGCTTTTTGTCCAGTTGATAAATTGAATTTCTCCTTTTGCCACAAATTTGTTTTGGCTACACCAAAGTTTTTGTCAGGACGTCACATTGGCAATGGCAGATATTTGGCCTATTGCCATGGCAACACGATGGGAGATGGCACGTGGGTGTCATTGACTTTTTTCATCGACAACATGCCACGAATATGTGTACCAAATCTTGTATGTCTAGAACAAAGTAAAATTTTGCACTTCCATGCAATCTCCCCAGGGGGCGCTATTGCAGCCATTTTAGATTTTCCTATATCAATCTGTTTAGGGCTGGGGTGTCCACCAACGATTAAAGTTTGAGTGAAATCGGTCAAAGTTTGTACAAATTATCACTCGTTGAAGTTTGATGGCGAGCCGCAAAAACGAACCCGAAATTTGTGCCGTTGTCACGGAAACACCGTTCAATATTATAGCGAGCTTTTAACAACTTTTAATGTCCCACTCGTCTAGATGATACAGAATGATTTTGGTGAGGCTGGGTCAAAAACCCTAGGACGAGTTCGTTAAAGTACGAGGACAGGAAATGGCGCCTTCGCCATCAGGTCACATGGTCTATCCAATATGGCTGGCTTCCTGTTGGTTGCCTAGCAACGGCGTAATATACTTTTTTGTTCCTATTCCCATCATGCATCTGTGTACCAAATTTGGTTTGGCTACGCCAAAGTTTTTGTCGGGCGAGGACAGATGTTTGGCCTGTTGTCATGGCAACACAATGGGAGATGGCATAGGGGCGTCATTGAGTTTTTTGATCGAGACCATGTCCCGAATGTATGTTCCAAATTTGGTATGTCTACTACAAAGTAAAATTTTGCACTCCCATGCAATCTCCCTAGGGGGCGCTATTGCGGCCATTTCAGATTTTCTTATATCAATCTGTTCAGGGTCGGGGTGTCCACCAACGATTAAAGTTTGAGTGAAATCGACCAAAGGATGCGCAAATTATCACTCGTCGAAGTTTGATGGCGAGCCGCAAAAACACAAACCCGAAATTTGTGCCGTTGTCACGGAAACACCGTTCAATATTATAGCGAGCTTTTAACAACTTTTAATGTCCCACTCGTCTAGATGATACAGAACGATTTTGGTGAGGCTCGGTCAAAAACCCTAGGACGAGTTCGTTAAAGTACGAGGACAGGGAATGGCGCCTTCGCCACCAGGTCACATGGTCTATCCAATATGGCTGACTTCCTGTTGGTTGCCTAGCAACGGCGTAATATACTTTTTTGTTCCTATTCCCATGATGCATCTGTGTACCAAATTTGGTTTGTCTACGCCAAAGTTTTTGGTCGGGCGCCCTATTGGCGAGGACAGATGTTTGGCCTGTTGCCATGGCAACACGATGGGAGATGGCATGGGGGCGTCATTGAGTTTTTTGATCGAGACCATGTCACAAATCTGTGTACCAAATTTGGTATGTCTACGACAAAGTAAAATTTTGCACTCCCATGCAATCTCCCTAGGGGGCGCTATTGCGGCCATTTCAGATTTTTTTATATCAATCTGTTCAGGGTCGTGGCGTCCACCAACGATTAAAGTTTGAGTGAAATCGACCAAAAATTGTGCGAATTATCACTCGTCGAAGTTTGATGGCGAGGCGCAAAAACGAACCCGAAATTCATGCCGTTGTCACGGAAACACCGTTCAATATTATAGCGAGCTTTTAACAACTTTTAATGTCCCACTCGTCTAGATGACACAGAACGATTTTGGTGAGGCTCGGTCAAAAACCCTAGGACGAGTTCGTTAAAATACGAGGACAGGAAAATGCGTCTTCGGCGCCACGTCACGCAATCGGTCCAATATGGCCGACTTCTTGTTGGTTGCCTAGCAACCGCGTAATATATTTTTTGGCTTGGAACGACATGACCTATCCACCACCCGAATTTCGTTTGTCTACGACAAAGTTCATTTTTCGGGTATAGCCATAGGCGCAATGTATTTTGATTTTCCAGGGGGCGCTGTCGAGCCATGTTTTTAGATTTTGTAATACAGAGTATTTGTAAATTCCTTTTTTGGCGTTCTTGAATTGTGTTCCAAATTTGGTGAGTTTTCGTCATTGACCTCATCGATTACTCACATCTCCAATGCACATTTTTCGGTGTTTACCGGGGAGAACGATTACAATTATGCCGCTTTCGCGGCAATGGGCAATGCCAGTCTGTACTATTGGATGCCATGAGTGTCACTATTGACTGGCATTGAGTGTTTGATAAGGGGAGAGCGCTTCGCGCTCTGTTTTTGCGGGCGCACTTGACATGGTGCACTTCGTGCACCATGTCAAGTGCGCCCTACGTTTTGGGGTGAACAATTACAATTAGGCCGCTGTCGCGGCCATGGCGGTGCCACCGTGCCATGTCAGCGGGCACCAGTCACTGACATGAGTGCCACTGTGTTTAGAAAGGGGAGAGCGCTTCGCGCTCTGTTTGCGTGCGCATAGCGCACGCAGCGCAGCAGTGCTTCGCACTGCTGAACAGTTACAATAGGCCCTACGCCTTGGCGCTCGGGCCTAATAATAATAATAATAATAATACATTTTATTTATTAGGCGCCTTTCTGGACACTCGGGGTCGCCTTACAACAAGTACAGTAAACACATTAGGCAGTTAAAAGCAACAGTTAAAATACATACAAAAACAAACAGTCAAACTTTGAAACAGTAAAACTTTTAAAAACTTTAAAAGGACAGTGCAGTTATGGTTGAAAGGCCAGTCTGAACAGATGAGTTTTGAGTTTGGATTTGAAGTGTGGAAGTGTGTCAGTGTTGCGGAGGTCAGGAGGGAGAGAGTTCCAGAGCCGAGGAGAAAGGAGGAGCGGAGAGAGGAGGAGAGAGGAGAAGGAGCGGAGAGAGGAGGAGAGAGGAGA
This sequence comes from Taenioides sp. WSHXM2023, assembly GCA_029959045.1. Lineage (NCBI taxonomy): Eukaryota > Metazoa > Chordata > Actinopteri > Gobiiformes > Gobiidae > Taenioides > Taenioides sp. WSHXM2023. The sequence continues at coordinate 526,757 of CM057102.1, read as the reverse complement.
AGGAGCGGAGAGAGGAGGAGGAGGAGGAGGAGCGGAGAGAGGAGGAGAGAGGAGAAGGAGCGGAGAGAGGAGGAGGAGGAGGAGGAGCGGAGAGAGGAGGAGGAGGAGGAGGAGCGGAGAGAGGAGGAGGAGGAGGAGAAGCGGAGAGAGGAGGAGGAGCGGAGAGAGGAGGAGAGAGGAGAAGGAGCGGAGAGAGGAGGAGGAGCGGAGAGAGGAGGAGGAGGAGGAGGAGCGGAGAGAGGAGGAGGAGCGGAGAGAGGAGGAGGAGCGGAGAGAGGAGGAGAGAGGAGAAGGAGCGGAGAGAGGAGGAGGAGCGGAGAGAGGAGGAGGAGCGGAGTGAGCGGAGAGAGGAGGAGGAGCGAAGAGAGGAGGAGGAGCGGAGTGAGCGGAGAGAGGAGGAGGAGCGGAGAGAGGAGGAGGAGCGGAGAGAGGAGGAGGAGCGGAGAGAGAGGAGGAGGAGAGAGGAGGAGGAGCGGAGAGAGGAGGAGAGAGCAGGAGGAGCTGGAGAGAGGAGGAGAGAGCAGGAGGAGCGGAGAGAGGCGGAGAGAGGAGGAGAGAGGAGGAGGAGAGAGGAGGAGGAGAGAGGAGAGAGGAGGAGAGAGCAGGAGGAGCGGAGAGAGGCGGAGAGAGGAGGAGAGAGGAGGAGGAGAGAGGAGAGAGGAGGAGAGAGCAGGAGGAGCTGGAGAGAGGAGGAGGAGTGGAGAGAGGAGCAGGTGTGGCCATATGGAGGAGGTCACAGAGATATGGAGGTGTGAAGTTGTGGATGACTTTGAATGTGTGGAGCAGGATTTTGTATTGAAGCGGTTCGTGTGGAGCCAGTGGAGCTGCTGTAGGATGGTGTGATGTGGTTGATGGAGGGGGTGTGTGTGTGTGCGTGTGCGTGTGTGTGTGTGTGTGCGTGCGTGCGTGTGCGTGTGTGTGTGCGTGTGCGTGTGCGTGTGTGTGTGTGCGTGCGTGCGTGTGTGTGCTTGAGATAATGCGAGCGGCTCAATTCTGAACCAGCTGAAGTTTATGGAGAGTTTTTTGTGGGAGACCAAACAAAAGAGAGTTGCAGTAAATCCAGGCGGGAAGTGACGAGGCTGTGCACAAGTACAGCAGTGGACTGAGGAGTAAGGGAGGAGACGATGTATGTTTCGGAGGTGGAAGTAGGCAGAGCGGGTGATGTTTATGTGAGAGGTGAAGGAGAGGGTGCTATCGAGGATGACACCCAGACTCTTAACCTGAGGGGAGGGAGAGATGGAGGAGCCGTCGATGTGAATGGAGAAATGATTGATCTTGCTTAGGGTGGATTTGGTGCCTACAAGAAGAAGTTCTTTTTTATTGCTATTGAGTTTGAGAAAGTTGGAGGTGAACCAGGATTTGACTTCATTGATACAGGTGACAAGGGCTGATGGTGGGAGTGTGGAGTTGGGTTTACTGGAGAGGTAGAGCTGGGTGTCATCCACGTAGCAGTGGAAGTGGATGTGGTGTTTCCGGAAAATGTGGCCAAGGGGGAGAAGATAGATGATAAAAAGGAGAGGACCAAGAACAGACCCCTGGGGAACACCTGTGGAGATGGAGGCAGTATGAGAAGTGAAGGATTTCAGTAGAATGAACTAAGTGCGGTCGGAAAGATAGGAGTGAAACCAGGTGAGGACTGTGCCAGAGATGCCGATAGAAGAGAGTCTGTTGAGGAGGATGGAATGAGAAATGGTGTCGAAGGCCAAACTAAGATCAAGCAGAAGGAGAATGGATAATAAACCAGAGTCAGCAGAGAGGAGAAGATCATTTGTGATTCTGAGGAGGGCTGTTCCAGTGCTATGGAGGGGACGGAAGCCAGATTGGAAATGTTCATACAGGTTATTAAAAGACAGATGAGCGTGAAGTTGGGAAGAAACTTTTTTCAAGAATTTTTGAGATGAATGGAAGGTTGGAAATGGGACGGAAATTATTGAGGTCAGTGGGATCTGAGCCAGGTTTTTTGAGGATGGGAGTAACAGCAGCAGTTTTCAGAGGAGAGGGGACAGTACCAGAGGTGAGGGAGGCGTGAATTATATTGGTGATTAGAGGAGCTAGAGAAGGAAGTGCGGCTTTGACAAGGGCAGTGGGGAGTGGGTCGAGTTGACATGAGGAGGTTTTGGATTTATTGACAAGATTGGAAATTTGACTGACAGAAGGAAGAGTAAATGATGAGAAAGGGGTGTCAGATGTAGGAAATGGAATGGCAAGTATAGAGTGTATGCAGTTGACGTCACAGGTTTCCCCTGATCCACTTCCGGCGGTCCAGATCTCCGTAGGCCGCCATAGTAAACACACTGTTCAATTCTAAATTACGCGTCATAAAGTCACAAAATGCCCGAGAAATGTTGTGCCTATCAGTGTTCTCAGACAAGGGACAAAGATAAAAACATTGAGCTGTACAGGATTCCTGCTGAGTCTGATCCTGACCGCAGAAGTAGGTGGATTGCTGCGATTAGACGAGCCCATCATAAAACTGCTGACAAGCCCTGGGAACCAACCAAACACTCCAGGCTTTGTAGCAGACACTTCATATCAGGTGTGGTTTGATTTTATCTTTACAATTTTACTAGTAGGTCAATCACATTGAGTGATTTCACATTTGGAAGCAAGAAGACTTAATTACTATTAATACAGTGTAACTATCAGATGTTGCAGTGTTTTTGTATGTTTTTGCACATAGCTATCACTTTATTGCTCTTTATTCACAAAGTTTTAACATATCATTACCTCCGCCAAGGAGATTATGTTTTCGCCTGCGTCTGTCTGTTTGTTTGTTAGTTAGTTAGCTTGTTTGTTTGTTAGTTAGCAAGATAACTCAAAAAGTTATGGACGGATCTTGATGAAATTTTCAGGAAATGTTCCTAATGGTAAATCCAACAGATGATTAAATTTTGGTGATGATTCAGAAGAAATCCTGGATTCTGGATCACTTTGAAAATTTCGTTAGCATTGCGTTAAATGGGGCTTGGCGGAGGTCTGCGCTCTCTGAGTGCTTTTCTAGTGTATGTTTGTATTATTATATATTTATTTATTATTCATTTAATGGTTAATAATTAGCCATATGAAAACTATAAATTTATACTCCCCGGTGAAGTGTGATGGGAAATTTATTAGGTAGTTGTAAATATCTGGCCACTGAAGGTCTGGGACAGAATCTACCGCTGTTAGGGCTGTAAAAAGGACCTGGGGCACACTGTAGGGGTCCGATATGTTCAGATTAGCAAGCTTGTCCTCATATCTTTTCTTCTGATTACTATCTAGGTGATTAGTGAAGTCAGTATGAGTAAAAGACGTCTTTTTGTTGTCACTAGAGCACTGGCGGTCATTCATGATTAGACCGTCAATATGGCGGATTGACAACTTCCTGTCACGTGACTGCATACACTCTATAGGTAGAGCAGAGAAGGGAGTAAGCTGTTGGTGAATAAGTTGGATTTTTGTGGTGAAGTGTGAGGCCAGGATATTGTAGAAATCAGATGAATAGAGGTGTGATGGTAGAGTCAGAAGGATTGGTGATGTTAGACATGAGAGAGAAAAGGATCTTGGAATTTCCTTCGTTAGAACTGATTAATCTGGAGTAATATGAAGATTTGGTTTTGGAGATGCGGTCTTTGTAGTGGAGAGTGTGCTGTGTGTACAAGTCTTTGTGAATACTTAGTCCAGTTTTATTGTAGAGTCTTTCGAGTTGGCGGCCTTTTGCTTTTAACTGTCTGAGAGTGGGGGTGTACCAGGTGCAGTGTGAGTGAATGAGACAGATCTGGATTTGAGTGGAGCAAGTGTATTGAGAATGTTGTGCAGGTGGGTGTTGTAATGTGAGACAAGTTGATCCGGCGTTGTGAAACTGTGTGTACTTGGAAGGTTACTGATGTGAGAAGATAAAATGTCCAAATTTAAGTCCTTAATTTTACGGAAAGTTATGGTGCGTGAAGGGTTGTGTTTGGAAAGAGGATGATTGGCATTAAATGTAAGGAGCATATGATCAGAAAATGGGATGAAGATGGCTTTACAGTCTATGGGTATTACACCTGAGCAGCAGATTAAGTCCAGAACATGTCCTTTGGAGTGAGTGGGAAAATGACCAAACTGATGCAAACCAAAACTGTCCAGACAAGATGTGAAATCATTGGTGAGTGAGTTATTGACAATGTCCAAGTGAATATTGAGGTCCCCTAATAATATTACGTTTGGTGAAAGTGTGGAAACATGTGTTAGAAAAGCTGCAAAGTCTGTTAAAAAATCCTTATTTGGTTTTGGAGGTCTGTAAATAGTCACAATAGTCGGAGTAGATCCAGAGAGCTGACGTGCAGTCGCCTCAAACGACTGATACACAGGTACAGTCACAGGCGCTACCCTCAAACTCTCGCGGTCGATTATCGCGAGACCGCCCCCTCGACCGGTGACACGAGGTTGGGAGAGGTAAACAAACCCCGGAGGAGTAGCATCATTGAGATGGGCAAAATCTTTTTTGTGCTGCCACGTCTCCGTCAAGCATAAAAAGTCCAACTTACATCCGTCACAAGATCCTGGACGAGATGGCCCTTGTTGGTGAGAGACCGAAGCTGACTGTAGTGCTGCTGCCGATAGCCGTGTTCGCCGCTCTCGGGACGCGCGCCAGGACACGATCAGCACGGCGACTGGTGTTTCTCTTTGGGCGGCGAGCAGTGGACCAGAACCGACGGGATGGAGCTGGTGCTGTTGTACTGGAAGGTCCGACGTGAGCCCCGATGGATGGATGGGTCTGCGGCGAGGCACGTACAGAATGTCCGGGTGTTGGAGCAGAGCAGGCGCTGGCGCATTATGTGGATATGAATGGAGCTTAAACTCGGAGGCGGAATACTGGAACAGGGCTGTCGCTGGATGGTGGATAGTCGACAGGATGAACCAGATTAGTACCAGCCACACACAGTTAATCCACATCGTTGTTAAAGGGCTGCGACTTCTGCGTGGAGGTGTTGGGGCTGTTGCTAGGTGACGCACAACAGGTAAGCAAAAAGTAGCTCGAACACTCGCACAATCACGACGACAGTTCATGTGTTGTGGTGGGAGGATAAAAGTGTGCAGACCACTTATTAACCACAAATGCAGAGAACTCAAGCGTTATTATACCGAAAATAACACTGTGTGGCAGCGGCAGCCAAAAACGCACCAGCATTCACCAAACCGGAACCGGAAATACTCCCTCTAATACCCCACAGAGGTATAATACTCCCTCTGTAATACCCCACAGAGGTATAATACTCCCTCTGTAATACCCCACAGAGGTATAATACTCCCTCTGTAATACCCCACAGAGGTATAATACTCCCTCTGTAATACCCCACAGAGGTATAATACTCCCTTTGTAATACCCCACAGAAGTAAATACCCCTCTGTAATACCCCACAGAGGTATAATACTCCCTCTGTAATACCCCACAGAGGTATAATACTCCCTCTGTAATACCCCACAGAGGTATAATACCGTATTTTCCGGACTATAAGCCGCTACTTTTTTCTCACACTTTGAACCCTGCGGCTTATACACCGATGCGGCTCATATATGGACGAATAATTATTCGTCTATGAACACAGCGGATGCGCGCGCAGCTTGAGTGCAGAAAGCGCCGCTGTCTGTGCGGTGAACATGGGTTAGGGTTAGTTAGAACACTCGCTAGCGCTGTTGTCAGCACTAAAACAGTTTATCGCTGCATGATAAAATAAGTTCTGCTGCTAAATGAACATTAGTGAGTGGGATACGTCTTAATGACCCGTATGTGTTAAATGCAGGTGAGGCGTAAATGACGAGACGAAACGTCTCAAACTTCAGTAGCTGGACATCCACTCATACATGATCGATACAACTAACCCCGACCCCCGGGAGAGCCTGAAATCCTGTTGAAATCCTACAAGACACTGACATGATACAAGACACTGACATGATCCCAGACACTGACATGATCCCAGACAGGACAGCGGCTCTTTCTGCTCGAGACATGCGCAGTAGAGCGCCAGAGCGACGAACTGACTCAATGCAAAAAGACGACAAAAGCTTTCAGAGGCAATACAAGCAGATGCTCGGAACTTGAAAACTTCTTGAAGACGTGGACACCTGCGGCTTATAGACAGGTGCGGCCTATATATGTACAAAAATAAAATTCTTTGAAAATTTAGTTGATGCGGCTTATATTCAGGTGCGCTCAATAGTCCGGAAAATACGGTACTCCCTCTGTAATACCCCACAGAAGTAAATACTCCCTCTGTAATACCCCACAGAGGTATAATACTCCCTCTGTAATACCCCACAGAGGTATAATACTCCCTCTGTAATACCCCACAGAGGTATAATACTCCCTCTGTAATACCCCACAGAGGTATAATACTCCCTTTGTAATACCCCACAGAAGTAAATACTCCCTCTGTAATACCCCACAGAGGTATAATACTCCCTCTGTAATACCCCACAGAGGTAAATACCCCTCTGTAATATCCCACAGAGGTATAATACTCCCTCTAATACCCCACAGAGGTATAATACTCCCTCTGTAATATCCCAGAGGTATAATACTCCCTCTAATACCCCACAGAGGTATAATACTCCCTCTGTAATACCCCACAGAGGTAAATACCCCTCTGTAATACCCCACAGAGGTAAATACCCCTCTGTAATACCCCACAGAGGTAAATACCCCTCTGTAATACCCCACAGAGGTATAATACTCCCTCTAATACCCCACAGAGGTATAATACTCCCTCTGTAATACCCCACACAGGTAAATACCCCTCTTCTTTAACCAAGAGTATCACTGGACTTTTGTCTTTCTTTCTCTGTGACCCTGTTCTGATGTGAGGAAATGTTCCGCAGTGTTTTACCGGTGTACTCTGGAGTACTCTGGAGTACTCTGGTGTACTCTGGTGTACTCTGGAGTACTCTGGTGTATTCTGCTGTACTCTGGTGTACTCTGGAGTACTCTGCTGTACTCTGGGGTACTCTGGTGTATTCTGGAGTACTCTGGAGTACTCTGGTGTACTCTGCTGTACTCTGGGGTACTCTGGGGTATTCTGGGGTATTCTGGAGTATTCTGGAGTACTCTGGTGTTTTTCCAGATGTATCCGGACTCTCCCGCCCCTCTCCTGCCCCCCGGGTCCTTCCTCTCCTGCTCCTCAGACTCGACCATCAGGATGTGGACCCTGGACCCAAGAGGCCCCAGCCAGAACATCCTGAGCCACGTGAGTCCCAGGCCTGGTTTAGACCTGGTTTAGTCCTGGTTTAGTCCTGGTTTAGACCTGGTTTAGTCCTGGTTTAGTCCTGGTTCAGTCCTGGTTCAGTCCTGGTTTAGTCCTGGTTTAGTCCTGGTTTAGTCCTGGTTTGTGGTTTCAGGACCTGCAGAAGATCCTGTACGTGGACGAGAACCTCGCGCTCCTATTGGACATGGAGTTGTCGGTTGCCGGGGGAAATGGGGAGAAGGCGGGGCCAGAGGCGGAGCAGAGGGCGGGGCTCCGGACGCTGAAGGTCCGCCCTGACGGGGTGCACCTGGCATCAGGCGACAGACAGGGGGCACTCAGGTAACACATGTCCCTCACATTCACACCACAGACTGTAGAAAAAGTTTAATGTTCAGATCTTTGGAAATGAACAAAAACAAAATGTTGAACTCCAAACCCCAGGGTCACGTAGAGTGGGTCAAAGGTCAAAGGTCAAAACTCTGAAACATGACAGAAAACAATAACAGAAATAAATCAAAAGGCAGAAACAAACATTATACTTGGCTTTAGTTTTGTGGACATGGCAACCAGTACAGACCGCTCTACCAACCGTACTGCACCGTTAAGAGGCGCCGCCTCTTCGACAGAGCGCTGCCTCTCCTCCCCAACAGCGCCGCCTCCCCGACAGAGCGCCGCCTCTCCTCCCCAACAGCGCCGCCTCCCCGACAGAGCGCCGCCTCTCCTCCCCAACAGCGCCGCCTCCCCGACAGAGCGCCGCCTCTCCTCCCCAACAGCGCCGCCTCCCCAACAGCGCCGCCTCTCCTCTCGGACACGCCGCTTCCCCGACAGAGCGCCACCTCTCCTCCCCGACAGCGCCGCCTCTCCTCCCCGACAGTGCCGCCTCTCCTCCCCGACAGCGCCCCGCCTCCCCGACAGAGCGCCGTCTCCCCGACAGAGCGCCGCCTCTCCTCTCCAACAGAGCGCCGCCTGCCTCTCCGACAGAGCGCCGCCTCCCCGACAGCGCCGCTTCTCCTCTCAGACACGCCGCCTCTCTGACAGCGCCGCCTCTCTGACAGCGCTGCCTCTCCTCTCGGACAGCGCCGCCTCTCCTCTCGGACACGCCGCCTCTCCTCTCGGACACGCCACCTCTCTGACAGCGCCGCCTCTCCTCTTGGACAGCGCCGCCTCTCCTCTCGGACACGCCACCTCTCTGACAGCGCCGCCTCTCCTCTCTGACAGCGCCGCCTCTCCTCTCGGACACGCCGCCTCTCCTCTCGGACACGCCACCTCTCTGACAGCGCCGCCTCTCCTCTCTGACAGCGCCGCCTCTCCTCTCGGACACGCCGCCTCTCCTCTCGGACACGCCACCTCTCTGACAGCGCCGCCTCCCGGACAGCGCCGCCTCTCCTCTCGGACAGCGCCGCCTCTCCTCTCGGACAGCGCCGCCTCTCCTCTCGGACACGCCACCTCTCTGACAGCGCCGCCTCTCCGACAGCGCCGCCTCTCCGACAGCGCCGCCTCTCCTCCCCGACAGCGCCGCCTCTCGGACAGCGCCGCCTCCCCGACAGCGCCGCCTCCCGGACAGCGCCGCCTCTCCTCTCGGACAGCGCCGCCTCTCCTCTCTGACAGCGCCGCCTCTCCTCTCGGACACGCCGCCTCTCCTCTCGGACACGCCACCTCTCTGACAGCGCCGCCTCCTGGACAGCGCCGCCTCTCCTCTCGGACACGCCACCTCTCCTCTCGGACAGCGCCGCCTCTCCTCTCGGACACGCCACCTCTCTGACAGCGCCGCCTCTCCGACAGCGCCGCCTCTCCTCCCCGACAGCGCCGCCTCTCGGACAGCGCCGCCTCCCCGACAGCGCCGCCTCTCGGACGCGCCGCCTCTCCGTCTGTTCACATCAGAACAGTTATTTGACATCAGTGATATAAATCCGCACTAATAACCCACCGTTCAAAGAGTCTGGGTCTTGGCGCACGAGGCGTCCAAACACGCCAACCCGGGCCGAACCGCGATAACAGAAAAGTACACGGCAAACTTATACACACACAACATCTACTGATGTGGTTACATCACACTCACAAACACACAAACACACAAAACAGCCTCACACTGGGTCCTAACTAAACACACAAACAAGAGCACTCTGCTCTCCATCCGACTCACTAAACACACAGGTTAAACTTGTGTGTGTGTGTCTCTGTGTGTGTGTCTCTGTGTGTGTGTGTGTGTCTGTAGGATCCATGACCTGCGCACTATGGAGGAGATCCTCAATGTTCAGGCTCACGACTCTGAGATCCTCTGCCTCGAGTTCTCCAAACCTGACACAGGTACACACAACCAAACACACAACCACACACAACCACACACACAACCACACACACAACCACACACACAACCACACACAACCACACATGAACCCCTTTGAACCCAGACGTGACCTTTAACCCTGGTGCTGCTGTTGTTTTAATAATAAAGGAGCTAATGTCCCCACCATGTGATGAATACAAACCCACACACTCTTAAACTTTACTGTAAATAAACCGTCTGAAAGGACGAGGTCCCGGGGCGAGGTCCATGTGTCCCGGGGCGAGGTCCATGTGTCCCGGGGCGAGGTCCCTGGTCCGTGTGTCCCGGGGCGAGGTCCATGTGTCCCGGGGCGAGGTCCATGTGTCCCGGGGCGAGGTCCCTGGTCCGTGTGTCCCGGGGCGAGGTCCATGTGTCCCGGGGCGAGGTCCATGTGTCCCGGGGCGAGGTCCATGTGTCCCGGGGCGAGGTCCCTGGTCCGTGTGTCCCGGGGCAAGGTCCATGTGTCCCGGGGCATGTTTTTTTTTTACTTCATAAAGTCTTTATAAAGACTTTATCACATCACTGTGTAGATTTAAGACGTGACCTCTAACCTCTGTATGACCTCTGTATGACCTCTGTATGACCTCACATAGGTGTGTTGTAACGTGTCTGTGTGTGTGTTGTGTTGTGTGTGTTGTGTTGTGTTGTGCTGTGTGTGTTGTGTTGTGTGTGTTGTGTTGTGTTGTGTGTGTTCTAACACGTTTGTGTGCAGGGCTGCAGTTACTCGCCTCGGCCAGCAGGGACAGACTGATCCATGTCCTGGACTCTGGGGCAGATTATTCACTGGTACAAACTCTGGACGAACACTCGTCCTCCATCACCGCAGTGAGGTTCACAGGTACACAACACACACGACACACAACACAACACAACACACACACACAGACACACACACACCAACAGGAGAAAAAAACTTGAGGCGCGTCCAGGGCGTCGTGGCGTTCTGAGAGCGCCGTGTTTTCAGCTCGAGAGAGCGACTTTAGTGAATTTATTACATAAACACATCGGCGGCGGTGGCGGTCGGTGGTGGCGGTTGTGGCGTGTTTATATTTATTCTCCGCTCATGACACGGCGTAGATTTCTTGTTCTGGTGTTTGTGGCGCCGGGTCTTTCTCTTTCTTCTGGATAGTCGTCCCTGATTGGTCGACGCCAAACGCTCAAGACGCGCCGCAAAAACGCAGGATGCCCTGGACGCGCGTCCACACAGACTCTGCATGTGGACGCCATGACGCTGCCGTCAGAACGCGGCTTTACTGTCAGATAATCAGGAAGAGTGCTATTAGCATGCTAGTCATTAAACTCCGCTCTGGTCTGAACTGTGATGTCATCGTGTTTCAGCCAATGACGGACGAGTGCGAATGATCAGCTGTGGCGCCGACAAGAGTGTGTACTTCAGGACCGCCCACAAGGTACATTTACTACAAATACTACTGTCCTCAGACAGAGCAGTACTTTTACTACAAATACTACTGTCCTCAGACAGAGCAGTACTTTTACTACAAATACTACTGTCCTCAGACAGAGGATGTTTAGTCCTGGTTTAGTCCTGGTTCAGTCCTGGTTTAGTCCTGGTTCAGTCCTGGTTTAGTCCTGGTTCAGTCCTGGTTCAGTCCTGGTTTAGTCCTGGTTCAGTCCTGGTTCAGTCCTGGTTTAGTCCGGTTTCTCTCAGACGGAGGAGGGGCTGCAGTTCACTCGGACTCATCACGTCGTGAGGAAGACGACTCTGTACGACATGGACATCGAGCCAACGAAGAAGTACGCGGCCGTGGGCTGTCAGGACCGCAGTATACGGTGAGTACTGCAGAGTACTGCAAAGTACTGCAGAGTACTGCAAAGTACTACAGAGTACTGCGAACACACAGGGAGGGCATCTGACTCTTTTGTGTCCAGGATCTTTAACATCAGTAATGGGAAACAGAAGAGGATGTACCGAGGCTCTCAGGGAGAAGACGGAACCCTCATAAAGGTCAGTGTGTCCTAAAGTCCCGCAGTGGAGCTTTAACTGTTCTACTGTGAGGAAATGTCCCGCAGTGGAGCTTTAACTGTTCTACTGTGAGGAAATGTCCCGCAGTGGAGCTTTAACTGTTCTACTGTGAGGAAATGTCCCGCAGTGGAGCTTTAACTGTTCTAATGTGAGGAAATGTCCCGCAGTGGAGCTTTAACTGTTCTAATGTGAGGAAATGTCCCACAGTGGAGCTTTAACTGTTCTAATGTGAGGAAATGTCCCGCAGTGGAACTTTAACTGTTCTAATGTGAGGAAATGTCCCGCAGTGGAGCTTTACATAACACTTCTTTTCCTCTGGGGTCCAGGTCCAGATCGATCCGTCTGGACTCTACATCGCCACCTCCTGTTCAGACAAAAACATCAGCGTCTTCGACTTCTGCAGTGGAGAGTGTGTGGCCACTATGTACGGACACTCAGGTACTACAAGTACTACAAGTACTACAAGTACTGCTACTGCTACTGACCTCACCGTGACCTCTCCCTGACCTCATCCTGACCTCTCTGTGACCTCACTGTGACCTCATCCTGATCTCTCTGTGACCTCACCCTGACCTCATCCTGACCTCTCTGTGACCTCACTGTGACCTCATCCTGACCTCTCTGTGACCTCACCCTGACCTCATCCTGACCTCTCTGTGACCTCACCCTGACCTCATCCTGACCTCTCTGTGACCTCACTGTGACCTCACTGTGACCTCATCCTGACCTCACCCTGACCTCATCCTGACCTCTCTGTGACCTCACTGATGTTTCTGGCGTTTGTGTTTCAGAGATTGTGACGAGTTTGAAGTTCAGCTCCGACTGTCGCCACCTGCTGTCTGCGTCTGGAGACAGGTGACTGCACCTGTCTGTCCTGCACCTGTCCTGCACCTGTCTTGCACCTGTGTGTGTGTGTTGTGTGTCTAACTCTTTCTCTGTTCAGTTGTATCTTTGTGTGGCGTTTGCCGCCGGAGTTCACCATCAGAATGAGACAGAGACTTTCTGAGCTCCGCCCCCAGAACCACAGCTCCCAGGATGCACCGGGGCTCAGGGACGGTGATGTCGTGGCCGACGCGGCGCTCTCGTCAAACAGTGACCTCGACGAGGAGGAGGAGTCAAACGCAGGAAGTGCTCCTCACGCAGGTCTGGAGGATTGTGGGTAATGTAGTGTGTCCTCAGAGCTGCTGGATTTTAAATGTGTTTGTGTTTCACAGAATCTGAGGTGAAAGTGAACGCTCCGGACAGCTCAGAGGTCAGTGAACGCACCACCGACTGTTTCAGATAAAACACAGAGGTCAGTGAACGCACCACCGACTGTTTCAGATAAAACACAGAGGTCAGTGAACGCACCTCCGACTGTTTCAGATAAAACACAGAGGTCAGTGAACGCACCACCGACTGTTTCAGATAAAACACAGAGGTCAGTGAACGCACCACCGACTGTTTCAGATAAAACACAGAGGTCAGTGAACGCACCACCGACTGTTTCAGATAAAACACAGCGGTCAGTGAACGCACCACCGACTGTTTCAGATAAAACACAGAGGTCAGTGAACGCACCTCCGACTGTTTCAGATAAAACACAGAGGTCAGTGAACGCACCTCCGACTGTTTCAGATAAAACACAGAGGTCAGTGAACGCACCACCGACTGTTTCAGATAAAATCCCGAGGCGTTCTCAGTCCATCCCAAAGACAGTGTGTCCTGAGTCTTCTCCTGGTGGGACATGCCTGGAACACCTCAGCTGGCTCCTCTCGATGTGGAGAAGCAGCAGCTCTACTCCAAGTTCCTCCCATGTGACTTACTGCCGGCAATGTGAACACAGCTCCTGCTCTGGTCATACAGGGACCGGACCCCATACTCCCAGAGCACTTCCCACAGGACCCCACAAGGGACACAGTCTTCTCCAGATCCACAAAGCACATGTGGACTGGTTGGGCAAACTCCCATGAACCCGCGGCCGGGACGAAAACCACACTGCTCCTCCTGGATCCGAGGTTCGCCCATCGGTCGGATTCTCCTCTCCAGTCCCTGGAATAGACTTTACCAGGGAGGCGGAGGAGTGTGATTCCCCTGTAGTTGGAACACACCCTCCGGTCCCTCTTTAAACAGAGGGACCACCACCCCAGTCTGCCAGTCCAGAGGTTCTGTCCCTGACCGCCACGCGATGTTGCAGAGTAGGGTTGTTCCTTATGACCCACCATGACCTATCCGCGATGGATAGTAAACATCGCGATGCCACGCCCCCCCCCTCCCCTTTAAAAAAAAAAAAATCAGAAACATGCACTGACCTTCTTTAGCTCTCATTGACCTAAAAACTTACCAGGGATTCCACGTTTAATGATCAAATCACGAATAAAACAAATATGCATTAGAGTTTAAGTCAGACATAACAATTAAAATACTGTGTGGCTACCAAAAATAAGCCTTATTCCATTATTTTCTATTATTCTATTATTTATTATTATTAGGCTATCATTATTTATATCTTTAGACCAGGGGTCGGCAACCTTAAATACTCAAAGAGCCATTTGGAGCGTCTCCCACAGAAAAGAAAACACCCGGAGCCACAAAACCCTTTTGACTCTAAACCAGCGCTAACCAGGGGAACTACAGGTAAAACTACAACTCCCAGAGAACAACAAGCGCACCATCCTGCACTACAGCTCATAAGCGCGAGTCTTAAGAGAATTATTTACACCTTTCAGTCTTTTCATCACAACAGTAGCAACATAAATAAAGTGCATGAGTGAAATAAAGAACTGCGCTGCACACGTACGACCTGCACACGTATAATCTCTGAAAAGTTTAACATGAACCATCTCCAACGCGATAGAAGCGCAGAACAGACTCACCATAGGCAGAACATCCCTCAGTCACAGCAAGAACACGTATATTCCACTGAGTCCTGCCCTTTAGTCCGACAGAAGCTGACCGCATCAGCGGCACAAGGAGCAGCTGTTTTTTCAGCGCTTCTAGTTTATGCAAATGAGCCATGTGGTTTTAAGTTTTGCTTCTGTATAACGTAAACAAATGTGCGCAAAGCTGCATTAAACACATTATTATTTGAGTCCTCCTCGTAGGAAATAAAAATCCAAACTTAAATGATCCACTGTCGCGTGTACCGCGTGTACCAGTGTCATCAGCCGTGAAAGCAAATGAATCTGCCCACGGAGCATTAAGCGTTCTGTTTTCTTCAGAAACTTTTCTTTTCTTGGATTTATCATCATTGGGCCGAAAATCATCCTGCTGATGTAGGTGCCGGTAAGTCCGGGCTGCCAGTGTGTGCGGGTGACGCACATCGGCGGCTTTGACGCATGTTTTGAGCGACAGAAATATTAAAAACGTTAAACGTTTAAATGTTACAAGATTACCATTATCTACAATTTTAGATTTACATTTAAAAACGAACAAACTAAAATAAAAATGCAATGTAATTAAATACTCATTATTATTTTCCAAAGTCACAGGGAGCCACGACAGAACGATGAAAGAGCCACATGCAGCTCTGGAGCCGCGGGTTGCTGACCCCTGCTTTAGACTATAGCTCTCCAAAAATGTGTTCATGAATTTCACCAATCAATTCCCCCCGTCCGCCGACGATATCATCGTCCATCGTGATGTTTCACTGTAAACATTGTCATCTGCCAATTAAGGAGACATCGCCCAACCCTATTGCAGAGACGTGTTAGCCAGGACAGCCCTACAACATCCAGACACTTAAGATACTCAGGACGGATCTCATCCACCGAGGAGCTCAACCACCTCAGTGACTTCAGCCAGGGTGATGGACGAGTTCACCCTGAGTCCCCAACCTCTGCTTCCTCCTCAGAAGATGTGACGGTGGGATTGAGGAGATCCTCAAAGTATTCCTTCCACCGTCTGACAACATCCCCAGCCGAGGTCAACAGCTCTCCACCCGCACCGTAAACAGTGTTGGTGAAACACTGCTTCCCCCTCCTGAAGCGTCAGAATTTCTTTGAGGCTGACTGATGGTCCTCCACTATTGCCTTCCCAAACTAGTCCTAGCCCCGAGTTTTTACCTCTGCGACTGCAAGGGCTGCAGCACACTTGGCCTACCGGTACCTGTCAGCTGCCTCAGGAGTCCAGTGAGCCAAAAAGGCCCAATAGGATTCCACCTTCAGCCTGACAGCATCCCTTACTTCCAGCATCCACCACCAGGATCCACGTTGTCCTTTTGGGCTGAGCCTGGCCGGACCCCGTGGGCAAAGGCCTGGCCACCAGGCGCTCGCATTCAAGCTCCAACCCCGGACCTGGCTCCAGGGTGGGGCCCCAGCTGCGCCATACCAGGCGAAGTCGTGGTCTTTGATTTTATACAATTCATAAAGGTACTGTGAAGTGCTTTTAGTCCAACTCGTCACCTAGGACCTGTTTGCCAGGGGAGACCCTACCAGGACATGATGCCCCGGGCAACATAGCTCCTAGGATCATTCGGATCAAACTCCCCCACCAGGGTAAGGTGGCAGTTCAGGGGGAAATATCTAATCATATGTGTGTTTATATCTCCTTTGTAGCTCCACCCACAGCCCCGCCCTGTGCGTAAACGCTGGAGCAGAAGAGATCCTTCAGACCAAGTCCTGATGGTCCACTCCATGTTCGACCTGAGAGACCTGGACTCACTGGAGACCGAGGAGCAGGTACTACTACTACTATTACTACTACTACTACTACTACTACTACTACCACTACTACTACTGCTACTACTATTACTACTACTACTACTACTACTACCACTACTACTACTGCTACTACTGAGACCTGGACTCACAGACAGAGGTGCAGGTACTATAGTACTAGTACTGTACTACTGTTACTGCTACTTACAAAACCATGTTTTGTTTTGTTTTTTATGTGTCAGGTGAAGCCCCGCCCCTCTGAGGATAACCCCGCCCCCCACAACCAATCACAGCCAGAGCCCGGATTGAAGCGGACCAATCGGGAGCTGGGCAGCACTGTGAGCCTGCAGGTGGACTCCAGGACCAATCACAGACCAGACTTCATCCTGCTGGCCAATCAGAGCTCAGAGAGGGACCTGCCCGTCCTGTACCCCGACCAATGGGACGACAGAGTCAGTCTGGCCGGAACGTAAGTCAAAGTGTCTCTGTGTGTGTCTCTGTGTGTGTGTCTCTGTGTGTCTCTGTCCTCTTCTCACAGTTTGTGTCTTGTGTTCAGTGAGTTCCAGGTGCAGGAGGCAGGGGGCGTTCAGGACAAACCGTCCCCGGACAGTGGGGTCTCTGTGGGCTTCAGCTGCAGGTCCAGCCCCGAGAGGCCCTCAGCAGAAGGTCAGTCCTGCTCTGGTTTCAGCCCCTGAAAATGTCGAGACCATTTAGTCTAAATCCAGAAGAGTTTTATTCTGTGAACGCTGAGATCTTAGTCCTGATATTCTGGGAAACTGTCACATTTTTACACTTATCCACCTTCAAGACACAGGCACGCACACACACACGCACACACACACGCACACACTGGGAGAGGTGGGTTAAGTGTCTTGCCCAAGGACACAACAACAGCATTCATCTGTGGGACCTGGAATCGCACCGCCAACCTTCGGATTAATGGACAAACGCTCTACCGACTGAGCCACTGTCGCTCTTAATCTTGTTCTTCTCTGGTCCAGACTCGGAGAGACTCAGCGCCGATGGAAACTCGTCTGACCTGGAGGAGGAAGAGGAGGGGCCTGGAACAGGAAGAGGTGGGACTATGACAGGAAGGGGCGGGGCTGAGACAGTCCCTCAGACTCCAGACCAGGAAGCGTTTCTCAGGGAGCATTTTGGGACTTTAGCCGAGCCCAAAGGTAAAACAGCTCCTCTCCTAGACCGGTTCAGATCTTCCTCTAAACCGGTTCTAAACCGGTTCAGATCCTTGTTGAACCTGGTCTTGTTTTTCAGGCAGTCCGAGTAGAGGGTCCCACAGCTCCTCCGAGAGTCTCAGTATCTCCTCCAGGTTCCTCTCTCACTCCTCTGCTCACAGGTACTGCAATACAAATACTACCAATACTAATACTACAAATACTACCACTGCAACTACAAGTACTACTAATACTACTACTCCTTCCTCATCCACGTTTCCTTGGCTCTGTTCCTTCAGTCGTTCCTCGGTTCCTTTGGCATCTCGCTCTGATGGAAAGACTCCTCTGGTCTCTGAGGTCCACCCCCTGAGAGAGACCCAAGACCAGGATCTAAACCAGGACCAAAAATCAGGTCTGGACCCAAGACTAGACCAGACAAAAGACCCTCACCATCAGAACCCTCAGATTCCTCTGGTCTCCGAGAGCCGACCCCTGATGGACCAAAAACCGGGTCTAAACCAGGACCAGGGTCTAAACCAGGACCAGACTAAAGTCCCGGGCACGGCTCCAGCAGAGGGCGCAGTGGTGGAGACAGCGCCCCCTAGAGCTGCTGTGTTTAAGAAGAAGCCTGTGGACTGCCGGAGGAGCCAAGGGTCTAGAGCCCAGAACCAGAACCAGAACCTGGGTCTGAGGAAGGCCCAGTCTGTGACCAGCCTCCTGCCCGACAGCGGTGAGTGTCTCTACTGCCTCAACCTGCCCCACACTGCCCCACACTGCCCCACACTGCCCCACACTGCCCCACACTGGGGTAGTGTCGTTCGTACATGAGTCTCACATGGAGCAAAGTGAGGAGAGACTCAGAACATCAAAAACAAAAGTGAAACTTATAAAACCTGTGAATCTGTTGTTTTGGTGAATTTAACATTTTTAAAACAATAAAAGGAAAAGGAGATCTGAAAATGTGATGTGTTACAGTGAGGTAAATACCCCACAGAGGTAAATACCTCATTAATCTGTCTTTTCTCATCAGGTCTGACCTCTGACCTCTTCTTCCACAGCTGACCCCGCCCCCTCGGCCTCTGTGACCCCTGTGACCTCTGTGA